>JAHLSL010000009.1:27881466-27942810 GCA_025920805.1 Petroica traversi
CCTTCCTTCCTTCCTTCCTTCCTTCCTTCCTTCCTTCCTTCCTTCCCCTTTGGTGATCTCCCTCCTCCATTTCCCTCTTCTCTGATGTACCAGCTCCCTTATTATCCCCCTTTGTCACATTCCTACTTTTTCCTGTCTTTCCTTTCTCCTTCTCTGCAAGATACTCTTTCCCCTTTTCTTCTTCCTCCATTCCCACCTTCTCTTCTGTATATCACTTAGATGTTTTCTCACTGTTGCAGCTCTCATTCCTCATTTCAACCTACGTCTTCTAAGTCCCTATGTCTCACCATTTCTAGCCATTCTTGCTCTACCATTTGAATTTGAAGGCTTCTTCTTCTTTCTTTTCCATTCTATGAATGATTCTCCAGTGTTACAGCTTTTACTAATTCTGTGTGAACCCAAGGAATAAAAATACCTGTCCTATAAATTGCAGCTACCCAAAACTCCTGAAAGAACACCTTGAATAGTGCCACAACCCTTTGGCTTCACTAGGCCATCACTAAAATAAAAGTTTGAGTTTAGGTGGAAGAACAGTCTTTCCTTGTTTCTGGTCTTCAGTTCAGTGAGGACCTTGCTGGGTAATCTCCCAGCTGTGCACTCAGGTGTTCTTTGGAAGGAGTGCTGATCGTGCTCCAAATCAGCCTGGACAACAGACTAGGACTGCATCCATTCAGCAGAACATATGGACACAGCAGGACTTCCCAGTTTGCCCAGGCTGGGGGATAGAAGGGTGCACTTGTAGACCTCAGGTAAGTTGTGTTTTGATTTTCTCTGAGATGTACAGTGAATTCTGCTTGTTTCCCACAATACTGTCCATGTACTAGGCAGGACACAGGAGATGCCACATTTCTTGCTTGAAGTGTTAAAAAAATAATTTCTCTTAAGGACAGGAAAGGGAGAAGCAAGAGGTACTCCTTGTGTAGTAGTAGTACCTGTATACTATAGGCTGTGTGAGTCTGGAATTGAACCCTTTTCTTTTTTGAATGGGCCAAACAAGTTCAGAAGCTAGTCTGTCAATCCTGGAAAGACTGGAAGGCTGCAAAACCCCAAAGTCTAGAGCAACATTGGCTTTGCATTTTACTGCTGTAAAAAACACTGCAGTAATAGAGGGGTTTCAGCTCCTAGGGCCACTTTGCACTCTCTTCCTACATTTGAAAGCTCTAATTGCTCTATCCATTTTACAGAGTCAGTCTTCTATCAGTATGGAAAATACTCTTGGTTTTATTTGCTGTAACCTTATGAGAGAAAGAGCAGAGCCCCACTTCCAGCAACCATTAGGAGCTGATGTCTGTCCTTGATTTCAGTGTTCTTAGGCAGCAAAGAGAACCGAGCTTCGCTCTCAAGGAACATTCTTGCTAACTGCTAGGCTATTGAAAGCTGCAGGAAGAAACTGATTCTTAAAAAAAAACCAAAAACAAACAAAAAACCCCAACAATTTTTCATCACAGTATAGTTTTAAGACCATTTTTAAAGCTGGTTATGTGATATACATAACAATAAGACATAGATACACATCGTTCCTCAAATATATTTAGATTCCTAAATCCCATTTATTTTGGTATGATTTTCATATGAACTGGAAAGGTCCTAGTCTGCCCAATTTTTAACAATCCCAGATCCAATTAAAGAGTAAATAGATGTAGATAATTAATTCCACCACAGCAATGGGAAACGGAAGAGCTTAAAGGATAAGGCTGAGACATGAAAATTTCCAGTCACTGGAACAGGATCAATTCAACATATCCAGGGAAAAACCCATGAAAGAAGAATTGTTGTGGAAAGAAAGAATCAAAGAGGAGTCTCAGGCTAGAAAAGAGCATTATGTATGTGACATGGCAAAACTTACTAATTTCATACTACATAAAAAGCCAGAGTAGCATTAGAAGGGGGCAAACAGAAGAAAATGCCAAACTACAGATCCTGCACCAGCAGTCAGTAAGAATTTCTTAAGACAGTCTTCTGTCTTTCATACTGTCAGTTCTTGGCATAGAGATTGCAAACACAGCCTACAGTGCTCATGGCTGATGAGATTCCAGACTGGAGACAACAGCCTGAGGAGTGATCTGTAGATTGTCTAAATGACACTGGAGATTTCTTAACTGAAAGGCCTCAGCACCTCTTCAACAAAGTATCACCACTTTGAACTAAAAAACTCTCAAAACTGATCAGACAACTGACAGCTCTGAACAAGCAGAGAGGTCTAAAGAGACCTCCCAAGCGCAACCAGCAAACCCAGAAAAAAACAGCCAGGGAAGCTTGGAACCAGAGTGTTTGTGATCCTATATTACTCCCAAATATCTTAGGTGGTTGCATGTGCTGCACCTTTCCACCACAACTTAGATGCTCCTCTGGGCAGATGGAGTCACTTCTTTGGACAAAAGAATGAGCACATTTGCTGTTTGATTTTATTATTGAAATATTACTGGGTTTTGTCTGAATTTCTTGTGTAAACACATATATCTGTGGTCAGCAAATTCCTTTTTGCAGTCCATCGAAACGAGCCCTCATTTATGCCTAGGCCTCCCAAGTATGGTGATAATACAACTGATTAAGTAATAGCGATACTGGAGCAAATTCTTCTGGAATTACGTTACTTAAGAGTCTACTGCTATTCCTCAGCATGTCTCTCCTAAAGAGTTATTTGGACTTTCACTCAATTAACTCAGCATCCCCCGAAGTGAGTAAGCCTCCAGATGGTCTCTTCTTTTGAGGTGGCTAAGATATTTTTACTGGGAGGGGGATGCAATTTCTTTCAGACTGCATCTGTGAGACATTTAGGAAGTTATATTGGTGCTCACAAAATAACGATGCCTGTCCTGAAAAATCATCCTGCTCTTTTATGACAGTCTGTTTTAATTGGCTGCCTACCCAGTGTAGCTGTCTTCTCAGCCCACACTTTTACCTGAGCTGGGCTGAGATGTCAAAAATGGAAGAAGAAAATGAATTATTTAAACCTTCATGTAAAAAAGAACCCAATTCTTTTGTGATTACACTGACTTTACATTAGTTTATAAAATTTGCCATTTATATTAGTGCATTTTATGAAATCACTTTTATTGACAGCACTGTGAGATGTCAAATGGACATTAGGAGGTTTCTCAAAGGCAGCTCTTTGTTCTGATATTTAGATTTAGCACTAAACATTTTTGAACCTTGACATATTTCAATTTATGACAAAGCTGATTCTGCATCACAAAATTCGGATCTGAATTAGAACCTCAGTATCTACTGAAACTGCAAACTCAGTAACTATTGAAAAGCATTGCTCATGTTTTCTACAGGGCCTTCTGAACCAAACTGTCAACAATTTTTTTTTGTAAACAGCCTCCAATATGGTTCGATCCTTTATTTTATTTTGGTCTTTTATTTTTTAATTTTTTGGGAGGGGTGTTTAATTGAGATTAACAGAATTCCTAAAAAAATCCTAAAATGCTCTACAACAGCATTTGGCATATTTTAAAATACCACATAGTATAATTTCCTACAAAAAAAGTTGAATTTTCACTGATATTTATGAATGTCAGGCAATACTTGAAAATGTGTAAAACTCAAGGAATTCTTTCTGGCTTTGTGCCAAAAACTTGAAATCACTTTTTGCTACATTAACTCAAATGTCAAAATTATTGTTTGAATAATTTAAAATAAGTTTTGGGTTGTATGTTTTAAAATGTGAACTGTTACAGTTGAGATTGACAACAGGGAACTAAGAAAAAGAAATGTTTTTAAAAAGTTTCCAGTTATATAATCTTTTAGTTAAGTAATGTTCTTTTTAAAAGTATCTTAGTTTATCAGTCCATTCAACATCTATTTCAGAGCAATATCACTTCAGTATCATCTTGATACTAATGGAAAGAATAACAAAAGGTATCTTATATACTGTGTTTCATAATTTAGAATATTTGTCACCCTCCACTATAGCACCCATGTTTTGCACTGAAACTTGCATTAAATTTACTCCAAACAATCTTTCTACATCATTATTTCTGTGTTCTTTAATTTTTCGTTTTTTTTATGTCCCTTAGTCATCTCTTTGCTCTTACTTGCACTTAGGCTTCTTACCCTTGTTCACAGAGGCTTTAAGAACTGCTGTTTCCTGATTGTTCTGGTTACTGTGGCTGCTTCCTGGTATATCAAGGACATATAGACATATACTAGGAGAGGGTATTTGGTTTGAAAGAAGAAGTTTCATCATCAATGTGAAGAGTAGCACACTGACTTCTTCCACCTTTCTAATTGTAATGATCTCATGGTTGCTAATTTGAGAATCATAGGAAATACATGAGAATCATGTTGGAAATACATCCCCTGCTGAAAATATACCTGGCTTTTTTTGGCTAATTGCAACACAGAAACACAGGAATAGTTAAATTTTGCGTGAGAGTCTGTTCAATCTCATTTTTTAGTTGCATAGCATTTTCTCCCACACTGCAATTTTCCTAGGTAATAATATCACCCTCGCTTTGAAAGGGAAAGAAATATTTATAAATGTGTCAGAGCCCTAAAAGACAATTCTTTATTGAAAGCTAAAATTTGCCCAAGTAAGAACTTCAGTCATCAGATTTTCTGTTCCTTCTGCTATTATTAATAGCATACTATTATTAAACTTTACCAAGGAGTATGAAAAACGTGACACAGTAACCAAACAGTTACATAAACCATACAAGTGCTTCAGATGAAAGAACTAATCACAAGCCCTGCTAAAGGATGCTGAAGGCAGAGTGGTAGGGTCCCTATCACTGATACAAAACTCTTCTTGTCACGTGGCTTGTGATTGTAACCTTTGCAGTAGTTTTTGAGTGGATAATTGGTAAATGCTGATCCATACATGATGGCAGCAGGGCCCTGTCCCCTCAGCACCTGAGAGACAGGGAAGATCTACTATACTCTGTCTCAGGGGGGTGCTCTGAATACCTACCATATTGCTAAGATAGATATAGGTGGAATTTAATATCCACTCCCAAAGGAGAGAGGGATGTCAGATACCTCTATCCCAACATTAAGTTTTCTCACACTAAACAAATCATGGAAATGAAACACTGGGTTCATTGGAAAGCATTTCCTAATACTGCAGGCAGTCAGTTACAGAAAGGCTTTTCACTGGAGAAGTTCAAACCTTCATTGTAAAACTAAATCTTCAAATCCCTTATCCTAAGCTATAATTAATGGAATGATACAAAAATTATTACTGTGGTTCCTCTTCTATCCATGTGCAGAAAGAAAAGTATTCACCTCCAGAGAAATTTTGTTTGTATTTCTAGAAAAGCAGAATAAAGACCTAGATTTAGACATGCCCCCATCCTCAGCATGCTTGTTGGTTAGTGATGAGTAGCAGGGCACTTAATGTATTAGTGGTTTTGGAATTCTCTTCACAGCAGTTAAATGCCTAACTGTGAGTTAAAAGTATCTATTCAGGAGGCTAAGCACTTGCCTGTGAGCTCCTTTAGTAATTTTTGCTTATCTGGCCTAATGAATTTCCTGGTGGTCTTTAAGGAGATAAACAGGTAAAATGCTCACAGGGATCACTGGGAACTTATCATTTCCACAAGCCAGACCAGTTACCAGAGTAAACCTAATGCAGAATTGCTATTCACTTGTTTCAAATAAACACTTCCCTGCCCTTCCACACACTGCATTATTCTACCCAATTTTACACTACTTCTCCAGGAGGCATGTGATTCACTCTTCCAGCCATGCAACTGAAAGGTAGAGCTGTGTGACTCCAGACATGGATGATAAAACAATGGGCTGATAGTTTCAGACTTTTTTGGTTTTGTTTGTCAGGACTCTGCAGTGACAGTGCATCTGTCTTTAGTTTGACACTGCTTTCTGTAATCCAGCTCTGCAGCCCAGCAATTTGTCATAAGCAAGTCCTTTGTATTTGTCTTCTCATGGAAATTTGGAGCATTCCATACTAGTTGTCCCACAGATGATCTTTGGATGTGATATCAAGCATCATCACTGTGTACTGGAGAGAGGACATGGCCCATTACAACAAAATATCAATAACTATCATGTCATGGACTGGAGCGACAGACTCTAAATTCTGGGGTTTTGTACCTGCAGACAGGAATTTGTGGTATTACCTTCATGTCCATCTTTCCCTTTCACCCAAACAGTAAGGGATGCTGATATGTTTGTGAGGAAGGTGCTATTTTGAAAATGAAATAGCTGTGTGTTCTTGCAATAGAGCTTTTGAAGAGCTACATCATTAATATTGGTGCAGGGTACACAAACTCTGAGGAATGCATAGGAACAGTGCTCTGAGGTCAGCATGAGAGAGTAAATGTGGGAGAGGGTGGGTGACCCCCTCTGCCTGGGATAAACCCTACCTGGTGCAGGTCCCTGGAGGTGGGATCCATGGATACACCAGCTGACATGCTCCAAGGCACCCAGAGCCTACATCAGAGCTTGCTTTCCTTAGACATTATGTTAAAGAATTTGCACCTGGTGGGCCACTGGAAACATTGAGACAGGACAGGCCAGAAGAAGATTTCTTGGTCAACAAGCAAGGAATCCCAGGATTACTGTGTAAAGAGAATTTACCTCACTGAAGAATGTCCCATCTTTCAGTGGGAAAAGAGGCTTCTGCAGTTTTCATGTGCTGACTTCGCCAGCAAGACTAAATGATTAGCGGCAGTGTGATCACTTGGGAGAGAGTATCCCTAGAAGGTGGGTAAACTCATCCATAGGGGAGATACCAAGAAACAACTTTACAAAAATCCCACCTTAAAATAACTTGCACTATTATCACAAGGAAATGCTTAATAAAAGCAAGGATGCTTTTCTTACTTTTTTTTGAAAGTAGCAAGAAAAATGCATGTCGATTACCTTGTCTTCCAAAAATAATAAAAGAAATTCAGAATAAAAATATGTTCATTGTTTTAGAATAAAAGCACTGTATCATTCGCTTTATCTTTGCAAAGATCCAATCTTCCTGGAGATTCCTGGCAATTCCAAGGCCCTAAAAATTACATATAACAAAAGAATTTATAAAAACATGAGAAGATGTGAGGTATCTTTTTTTCCCAAAGAAACCAATTCCAGTTAGCTTTCTTACTTTAAAAACTGAAAAATAAACCAAACCACAGTCATTTAAGGTCATTAGACTGAAAAATTACATTTTCTTGAAAGTACTTCCAAGTGTAGCAACAGAAGACTCTTTCGTTGGCTGGTTCCAAAAAGTACTCAAAGGAGCTATGCAGTAGCAAAAGAGAGGAAAGTTCCTGCAGCTTGCTTGATCAAGGGGTTGCTCTGTACTGATCCTATGCCCAGTGGGATTTGGATGAATCTCATGGCAGCTTAATCAATGCAGAATGGCCAGTGCACCTCACCATGTTCCTTACAGAAACTGCCCCAGAACATAGAAGCAAATCTTCCTCTGTCCTCAAAAGGATGCAGCCAAAAGGCAAAGCGTAGCCACAAAAAATCCACAGCAGCTGCTCATGGCAGCCTCTGGCACCCTGTGCATTGCCAGCAGAGCACAGAGGGCTCCAAATGTGGCTGAAGTTGCTGCCTGCAGATTTTATAGCAATGGTTGTGAAAAGGAGAACTCCAGAACTAACTACATAGAAATAAAATTCCCTCTCTCTCTCTCTCTCTCTCTCTCTCTCTGTCATTTACTTTACAAATCTTCTGGAATGTGGTACCACCCAAGTATTAGTCGTGCATCACTATCAAGCTGAGAGCTTGAGTAAACATGAAAAAATCACAGATAAGCTCATTCTGACTTGTGAAAGCCAAAAGTGAGCTGGGATGTAACAAGGGCTAAGTATGGCATGTCCTGTGATAAGGAAGAGCTTAATCAGGGAAGGGCCCTTGTTTTCAATTTGCTAATTTCCTTTTTCTACAACATTGTCAATAACAAGGGCGTAGAGGGCCTGTTTAATTGGAAAATGTCTTATGTCTTCACTGATTCTGGCACTTGCAGGGTGTGAGTGGGTCTGTTACCTTTAGCACTAGCCAACCCTGTCCCAGTGTTTCAGTGTTTTCTGCCCCTCTGTATCCTGCTTTGCTAGGTAAGGCAACTCATCATGTCAACCCATACAGTCACAGGGAATATAGGAACAAGTACTAAAGAGGATATTAAGTTGGAAGAGAGTTGGCTGAATTTTTACATACAGTGAATCACTATTGCCAAGCTTTAAATCAGCTGCATTCGTAGTGGCCAGATTCTGGTCTCATTTACACTTATGCGGAACCAGATAAACTCTGTGAAAGTGAAAGGAGGTCCTGTGGAGCTGCATTGTAATAAGGCAGAATCAGAATATGCCCCTTTGCTTATATCCATCATGGCTTCAGGACTACAAAGTACTTGGGAAGACCCTTTTTAAGGCTTATGAACTAATGAAAAAAGTCATCCAGGAAGACAAAGGTTTCTTAGGACTCTTACTCAGTGACCAGAAAACCCAAATAGGGTACTACTAGATTATAACTCTTAGAGTTGCACCCCTAGGAGAACAAATCAAATAGAAAAAAATCTAACTGTAATAGAGCAAAAGAGAAAATCAGAATCATCAAGTTTTCATTCTGTATAATAGGTTTTCTTAATATTTGTTTCCACTTGGAAACAAGTTGTGCTTTATAACACATAAAAACACGTAAAACTCATTTGTGTGAGAGCCAGTGTTTCCCCAGATTCTGCATGGCAACAAACATGATGAACTGAGAGCTACCCACTGGAGATGACACTTTGCATCACCAAATTCATAAAGTATCACTTTTTTTTTCCCCATGTACAACACAGTACCAGCTTGCACTGCTTGTTTTGTGATACTTTTAGTGGGACAGAAGACTAAATAAGAGAATGCCAAGCCTGGTATAATGTTTTTAGGATAGAAGGATGGGAGGAATGAAGGTCATTGCTACTGGAAAAGAACAACCTGCACAGAGACAAGATAGAACAGGGAGAACTGCAAACCAGCAGCTTTGTCTCTGACTCCCATGCTGGGCACACTGATGCTGCCTATGCACTGTCAGTGACTGGAAGTCCCTGCTGATATCAGGATGTGAAGAGGGAAATGTCACCATTTTTCCAGAGGCATAAAATGAGAAAGCTAAATCCACTCTAGTGTAGAGATTCTCTTCAGCAGGAGGATCAAAGCAACTGCAAGGTTTCAGAGGGGTCGTCTCTCTTTGTGAATTCAAGCTGTGAGAGCACAGCAGAATGGCCTACTCAATCACAAAATGGCCCCAAAATCCCTGGCTGTTAGACAGAGCTGACAGATCTCAGCTTTCCTGCAGAAACCTGCCAGATGCTGTAGTCTCTCATATGGCTAGCTCTGTGAGGCAGAACAGGGTATGTAAGCCATGAGCCAGGAAAAATTTTGCTGTGTCTTCCTCTGCCCCACTTGTCTTGGTTTCCAAGGACTGAAATAGATTATTGTGAAAAGAAACAAGTACAATCCTAAGGCACAGGACACAACCACAAGAATTTGATGTTCACAGCTTGGTTTCAGTGCCAGTTCTCTTTCCGCTCCCAAAATTTAGACATAATCAGCTCTGGAGAAGCCATGTCTGCTCAGCTTAGCTCTCTGCCCCTCCACAGCAGAGTAGTCCCATCCTTGATGTCATTGAGGGAGAACAGTTCCAGGATCACGCTGCCCCTGTAGACAAGGCCAGGCACTTGCTGCTCGTGCCCTGGATGGGCCAGTCAAACACGCACCGTAGGCTGGGCTGTGACAGGAGAGACCCCAACCCTCACTGCAGCTGTGATCCTTTTCCTGCTGTACTCACGGCCCTGGAGAAGGCTAGAAGAGCAGGGGAGACTGCAGGGCTCAGCAGTAATGGCACTGACTTGTGGTCACACTCTGTTACCTGCCAGGGGCAGTGCAGACCAGACTGCCCCACAAAAGTCCGCGTCACTGTGCTTGGAGGAGCTTTGGCTACCAATGTGATTGACTTTTCATAAAACAGCCCCAGTCAAAAGATTTAAGATGTACATAAAGGATAGACAACAAAATACTCCTATTCCAGAGGATCAAGTGACGGAGTAACCTTCCAGAGAAGATGGAGCAGATTTCCTAAAGACACCTTCCAAAACATCCTGTCCAAAAAACAACATTGCTGTCACAACAAAAGCCTCTGTCCAATCCCATGGGACAATGGCCAAGGGACCCTGTAAAATCTGCTTTTGGAGAAAGAACGTGCTTAGATTTGATGCAGCGTACAGACTTTTGATAGACTGATAAACAGTTTTGAAAATAATTGGTTTAAATTCAACTACAAAAAAGACACACAATATATATTTCTTGAGCTCTCTTACCAATTCTCTTGCTTTATTCATTCAGGGCTCAGCAGGGATGCTAACCAATTTCCTTAGTACTGCCAGCAGTTTCAGGATTTCAGCATCACTAGCAAATGCCAAGACTTTCAGGGTATCTGTGATATTTGAAACAGAGCTTTGGTTATGAACATTTGTTTATAGAATGCTTTCATTCCAAACTCCCAAAACACTGACCACCACAGAAATACCTGCTCTGGTACTAACAGGAATCCCTTCACTGGTCCCTGGATTATTAAAACCTCTGGCAAGGAAGCAGCAGCTCTTACTACAGCAGCTCTTGTCTGAGACAAGAAAGGAATAATAATGTATCTAACTAAATTACATGCAAATGTCAGCTAGACAAAATATAGTTACCCACACGGAATTTGGACAGAGCTCTTGTGTTAACACCCTAGCTCCTGGCCAAAGTGCCAAAGCACTTCTGGAAGTTAAGAGTGGCCAAGAACTTGGTTTCACAGCTCATCCAAAAGCTCATAATGTTTGCATTAACTAATGGATTATAGAATAATTACTACTTTAGCGACAAGTTGCAGCTCTTCATATTATGATTTTTTTTTGATGGTGGTAATGGTGCCTGACTTAAAATGGCCTGTCATTCACTGCTGTTGGTTTTTCCAATTCTGGGTGTGTTTAGTCCATTTAAAGACCATTAGTCTTGCAGGCACTCTTTCTTTTCTGTGTCTCTTGCTGATAAGCATTTCTACAGGAGTTGTTTTTCTGACAAAAAAAAAAAAATTCAAGAAATTCAAACCAGGTAATTTTTCTGAGAGGATTTAAGGGAAATGCAGATCTTGCACTCATCTGCAAAAGTTCACTGCAGTTCAAGGAGAGTCTGTGTGACAGGTTCAGAGCAGATTTTAGCAAGTCACTCTGTGTGTGTGTGTGTGTGTGTGTATGTGTAGCTATTAGGCAACTAGAGGTGAAAAAATATGTGAGCAGCAGAATTTATTAGAGTCTATTGACCACCAGGGGAGACTAATTATAAAGCTTCAATACAAGACTGACACCATCTGGCTACTACAAGAGTTTGCAGGACTTATAATGATCGTGTGAAATACTTCTTTTCCACCTGGAAAACTACAGTATTTTGAGATCCAGTTCCAAGTGGCAATCTCCAGTGAACAGTCAGCACCACCTGTGTGCACCCTATGGAAGCTGGAAAAGCAGAGGGCTTCTCAGCAGCAGACACCCTCCTGCGGCTCCTCCGTCACTGCTCTCAACCCAGGTGAAGGTATTTTATCACCACTGCTCTGCAATGCTGCCAGCTAAAGCTGTCCCCTAGTGTAAGCAGTTTCTTGTAAAGACTGATCTAGCTTTTTTTATATCTGCAGGGTGAACCTCTAGCTTTTGTAGTATCTTCCCAGGAGATGCAAGAAAATCAAGTGAGAAGCCAGAGTGTTCTTTGAGAAACTGCAATGTTTCTTCCAGTAAATCACCTGAGGCTTAAAACAATGCACATGAACAATGTACCAAAGTCAATGAAATTGCTCATGCTCTTGAACTGAAATGACTGGATAAGCACCTCTGAACAACAGCTTGAAAAACAAATTTAACTAAATGCGGCCTATTATTTACCCAACTCTCGTACTAAGCTTGGATTCATAACCCATGAACTTCATTCCCTGCATTGGGAAAGAAAAATAAGATAATGATCAAAATTACACTGCAGTTGAATACAAGATGACAAGAAGTAATTTCTCACTTCTCTAACTGCTTTTTCCCCAGATACTTGCAGCTGACTTATTTGCATTTATTTGGAGTAGAATTGCTTTTCCTTTGCACTTTCCCAGAAAGGAGTAACACTGATTGCTTTCTTGAGCTCAGTGAGTCAGAATGAGTCAGACCACAAGGCGAGAGAGGGTCCCTGGCACAGAACTCTCTGCAGAGGAAGAAGGGAGTTTCAAACCACACATGGAGCTCCCTTCGTGGAGCGTTTGCCAGGATGCCACAACTGTAGCACATTTCTCCAATCAGATCAGAGCAAGGGGAAATTGAATTAAGTCCTTGCTGGCTGGTAAGTTGAAGACTTGTATTTTTGGTGAAGGAGTAGAGTTATGCAATAAAGAATAAAGAATATGATCCAAAGAAATCATCATTACAATTATACAGAGCAACACTTCAAAGATATTACAAGCAGATGGAGAAATAGGATTTTCAAAAGTACGATGTTTCCTTAATAAGAACTCCATCTGGGATTTAAAGCTTCCAGCTTTTTCTAGTTTCCATAGAAAACTATTTGCGTATCCTAACATAATATAGATTATTGCTGTGTGTCCGCCAAATTTACTAAAGGAGTGTTCAAACTCTACCCAGAAAAGGAATTTTCATTCTTCACACTGCATGTTAAGTTCAAATTTGTGTGTTCAAATCAAAAAGAGATTAATTTTTTTTCCTTCCTTGCAATCCTGAAAACTGCATACAAGGGTAAATAAGTATGAAAGAATTGTGAAATCTCAAATACACTTCCCTTCCTAATGAATGCTCTAGTTTCCCAAATACATCTTGGAAAACAGCCATCACCAGAACTACAAGCCAAAGCTATGTGAATATTTGTTTGTATCATTCGGTTTCCAAAAAATGATCAAATAATGAAGTAAAAACTACTTTGACCTAAAACGAACTTTTCTTAATTCCTTGGAAAAACCAGACAAATCAGTGAAAATTATTTGCGGACAAAAAAACAAAAACAAACAGAAAAAAAAACACCAACAAAAAACTTTTTCAAACTTGAAATTTTCTTCATATACTGAACCTACTACAAATGTTTGCATCTGTTTTTATAGGATACTTTTTTCTGAAAATGGAGGTAACTAGTTTTAATCAGATTACCAGATTAAATACAAATGGTTCTCTCAGTGTTTGCTGTTCTGTGTCCTGTCCTTAAGAGACTTCAGTGCTTCTGACCGTGCCCCTTTATTAACATTTCAGCAGCTCTGAGATGGAGTCAAATGCTGCAGTGGGGAGTTGATATTCTGCACTTTGTTGGAGAGCATTTGGCTGGCCTGGACTCTGCTGGGGAAGCATCTCTTTTCTCTTTGGCAGGTCCTTGCTGCATTTATATGAGGTTTTCTACCTTGTATCAAAATGGGGAGTGACAATTTATTAAAAATTCACACAAGCATTTCCATGAGTTCACACTCTGTTCTTGTCACAGATGGACCCAAATTGCAAAATCTGGATCCTGAATTAAATATTCTTTTCCTTTGGTATGTCAGATGCAAGGTCTTGCTTTAGAGGACACAGTCTTAAGTTGCACCAAGGAAAATATAGGCTAGATATTAGGAGAAACTTTTTTACAGGAAGAGTGATAAAATATTGGAATGGTCTGCCTGGGGAGGTGATGGAGTCACCATCCCTGGACGTGTTTAAAAAGAGACTGGATGTGGCGCTTGGTGCCATGGTTTAGTTTAGTCGAGATATTAGGACAGACGTTGGACTCAATGGTCTTGAAGGTCTCTTCCAACCTGGTAATTCTGTGATTCTGTGATTCTGTGATTAAAGGAAAAAAAAAAAAAGAAAAAGAAAAAAAAGCAAAAGGTGTGTTCTCATTTTGAATTAATTAACTTAAGGGTAAATCCTAGCAAAGGCAGAGAAACTCAGATTTTATTTGGCTTCTCTACAGTCATCAGCTCAATGTTTAACTTATTTGAAACCTATAAACTGCTCTGCTTTCAATGGAGTATTGTTGTGCATCAATTGCTCTGAGTTACGAGTACCTATTACCTTTAGTGAGGAAAATACCAAAGTACCTGAGCAAGGCCTAGTTCCAACCTCAAAACCACCAGAAATATTAAAGCCCTGGATGCTAAGACATTTATCATTTGGTTGCGCTGCCAGCACATTGCACATTGTCAGAGGCAATAGCGAGGCAGGATCCCAAGATGAGAGATATCACTCGCACCTCCAGTACCATGGGAGAATGAAGGAATTCTGCAGAAGATGTTGGGATTTTGCTTCTTTGCATGGAATTACAGGAAAGCATTATGTTTTACCTATGCTGGTTTGTGACCAGGACCACTAGCTCTTTTCACACTCTTATTTTTGGCTGGTCTGTGTGTTATAACATAAGGAAGAGAAAATGAGGACCAGCCAAAATGTAGCATAAATTAGATTATTATGATGAAATTAAGTTTTGACATGTACTTAACAGTTCTTCTGCACCCAGCAATGCTTGAAATAAGAGGAACATGTTTTGCAGTGATGCCAGATCCCATAATATTACCTGGGATCAGTAATGAGAAGGGCTGCTCTCTGAAGAGTACTACAATCACATCCTTCCATAGACAGTTTATTGTTCAGCAGTCTGTTAGGAAGAAATGTGTTTTAAAACAGAGTTGGAAATAGAAAAGATTATTATGATACAATTATGCAGAAAGGGAATGGCTTTGAAGACTTCATAGAGAGCAGTCTGGGAGAACTCAAAACAAACAAAAAGAAAAGAAATGATGCCTTTTTTACTGTGTTACACCCAGCTTCTTAATAGATACCTCGGTGAGACTGCTACAGCTACTTCTCTGTATTGGTTTATCTTCAGTCATGTTAAAAGATCCTTCTGTCACATTCTGAACCATGGAAAGGGTAAAATACATAATGCTGTGTACAGCTAAATTTCAGTGGTTCACAAATATTGCAGCCAAGGCCAAAATCTTTGGATTGCAGTGTCAGCTTTACGATAGTAGTTTGTAACACCAAAGTTATCTATTTCCACTTCATAAGCATTTTTTATTTGTTATGCTTTTTGTATGCCTTTTGAAGTCCAGAAAACCTTACAGCACAGCATGCTGTATCACCAGACAATTTTTCCTTTAGAATTTTCTTTAGATATTTCCTGGAAGATTGTCATCATTAAATTTGTACTGTTCCATGATTTATGCTTTTTCCCTGTGCCAGATAGATACATACTAATATACTACAATATATGCTCTCAGTATCACCAAGCAGAAACACACAATTTATTAAATGTCTACTAAGTTTACCATATGAGATCATTTAAATTATGTTTAAGTGACTTCAATCCCCCAAATTCATTTAAAACTCCAAAAGCCAGCATAAGTCCAGAAGCAATCAGAAGGAAGCCAAGACATACAGGAGATCAATATAAAATTTTAAATTTGGAGTTTCTCAATCCAAACTGCTGACAAAGAATGCAAGCTCAAAAAAAAAAAAAAAAAGAGTAAATCAGTTAATGGCCTTTCTAAGTAAACATCCAACATATTTTTTATCATGCAATGAGCCTTTTTGATATATGTAATCTTTGCAGTTTTCCAGATCCTATCTGTCAGTGGAAATATAATCTTTTATATACCAACATATTAATGTTCTCAAAAAAAAAAAAAAAAAAAGAAAAAGAAAAGTAGTGCACTATAGCAATCACTTTTTAGAAAAACAATTAACTAAACATTGAACATTGGACATCGGGTACTGTGAAGATAGACTTTATGTCAGAACATCATTTCCTTGTTTTTATTTTTAAGTAGTGACTAACTATATAAGCAGCACTGCATTTATGCTATCATAATTAATGTGGTGATAGCTTTACCATTATAAATTTCTGTTTTCAGGGGTTTATAACTCATCTGTGGAAAACGGTTCCAAGCAAAAAAAAAAAAAAAAAAAATATTTTTGAAGTGCAAAGATCAAAGATAACATTAAACTTCATGTTTAAAAGAAAATGGTACCTTTTTCCTTCAGCACAGCAAGCCAAAAGTTCAAAACAGCAGTGAAAGGATAAATAGGTCTGGTCTGCTTTATTATGACTTCACACTCGAAGAAGTGATAGAATTTAAATGTTTAATAGTAAACATCAACATTAGAAGAACACTAAACTGATTTTGAGGCATCATGGAGGCTGGCATTCACTATCACAATTTAAATTATTTTAGTTCATTGCAAGACAAGAGTGCCTCCTAAGATTTTCAGAAATAACTATTTTAATTCAAATTTGGGGTAACCATTGATTTAATAAGAACATTGATTTTGCCCTCAGCAGATTGTAGACAGCAAAAATTCAGTTTAATCAAGGGAATGTTTGGAGAAATAAAGTGAAGGTTTATTTAAGCGTTAAGAAAAATGAAAATATTAAATCAAGCAGAAAATTTTAAAAAATATTAAATTACCTGAAGTATATTACCTAAATCTTGTCACAATAAACAAAACAACCCTTCTAAAGCACTTCTATGTGTGGATATTTCCACTGAAGCCTGTACTTTTGCCAGGTAAAACTGAAATACAAGGATAGCATGAAAACAAAAACAGACAGGTATGAATACTAGAGAGACAAGCCATCAAAGAGAGATCTCTGGTGCTAAAAGAGCACTGTCTATGCTGTTTAATCACTAATATTTTTTAAAGTTCTTTCTTCTTTTCTATTAAATATATGCAGTAGCATTGATGTTACAGGATATATTTAAAATAATAGGTTATAAATCATTAACCCTGATGTTATTGTTTCACTTAGCATTTATGTTTTATTTGTGTGAAGGAATTTTTTTTGCAGTCTGTCTCTAATTATAGGAAGATTTTTCCCCCGCAGTTTATTTGACTTCATTCACCACTTCTCAACATATGCCATATTTAGGATGTGATTTAACTAAAATTTTGTGTGAAACCATGATAGTTCTTCCATTTCAGGGCAACTAAGGAATGTATCCCCTTTAAGCGAGTGTTCAAATCTCCTTTGGTTAAAAATCTTAATTAAAATAAGCCCAAGAAGACCATCTCTGTGGAGGCGAAAGTGATGCCACTTGTAGGATAGAGCTTGGCAGGGTACGGAGACTGCCCTGGTGATGGAATTCCTTCAGGGTGGGCATTGTCACTGGGCTTTGCAGAACAAACTCAGGAATCTTGCACATCAATCTTCTGTGAGTCCAAACTGATTCTGAGCCTCTTGGTCTAGAGTGTGTCACTTTAGATATTATCTATTTAGACATTATCTATTATATATTCACTTTAGACATTATATACTTGGCTGTTGTTAGTATTAATTTCTAATCTATGGTCAGAAAAGCACAAATAAAACCATTTTAGTGTTTAAAAAATTATGTTAGCTCTAGCAAATCCTTAGGGGAAAAAACAATATTTTATTTTGGCTGTTTCCTTCTCTCTCTCTCTCTCTCTCTGGCTGATAAATTTATGAAATATATGAAAATTCTGCATCACACCTGTACTTTATAAGCACAAAAGAGATCCACTCTCCAGAAGCACACAAGCCAAACCCTACCAGGTCACTTCCCTACCAAAGACATATGCACTTGTTGGGAATCAGAAGCAGAGCCCAGAATAAATCTAAACCATTCACTTGAATAATGATGATGATGATGATGATGAGAAGAAGAAGAAGAACAATAAGAACAATAAGAACAACAACAAATGTATACAGAGTTTGTAACTTCTTTTGTTCTACAGAAAAGGCCAGATTACCTAGTTTGTACTCTGACACATGACAGGTCATTACATTTTATCAAATTACCCTTCACAAATGTTTAAATATCCAAATTTAGGGCTCTGAAAGAAATGCTCCAAGGCCCTGAGTTGAGCTAAGCTGTTCATCACATGAAGTCTTCTACTCTCTCCTTATCCAAAGGTTCCTGCCCCTGTAGCCAGGCAAAAGGATAATTGTTACAGCCTGCACTCTGCTGCTCCACCTTTAAGCAAGAAAGAGGAGGTGGGAGTACCCAGCTGGATGTGCTGTCACCTCCAAACACAGCAGCGGGATCCAAATCTGAGCTCAGCTTTCCAGTGCTTGGGTCAGAATATTCTGAAGCTCATCAGTGATCCTGTTTACAACAGGGGAAATCAAAGTCTTACCAGTGTCCAAGGCCCTTTATATGATACAATACTGAAATTATTTCTATAGCTAATCTTGCTGTTATTCTCTGCATTTCCTGTGTATACAATAGTGATTTCAAATACAAGTGCAAGTGTACATAGCAGACTCTTTTATCCCTGGAGTCAGGCTATTCTCCCAGAATACTACAGAAGTCAGTAGAAGAATTTGCTCTAAGAACAGTGTTTGGACTTTCCATTGTTTTTGACACATTAAACACATGCATGTTTTTTCATGTGGGACATGTGAACCATCTTCAGGAGAAAGTGGTCTTAAAACGCCACTGCAGAAAGTCCTCCCCTGGTGTGTGCCTTCCCATTACAGGATTAGTGCTATCTCTGCTGCCTGTCTTCCTTCAGCTGCTTGACTTTTGACAGGTGATGTTTTGGGAGTTAGGATATTAAAGGTGTCAAATGGGATGATGTATATCTCAGTAGATCTGTTTTTCTAATTTCATATGGAAACTTTTCTCTAACAGGTACCCATTAAAGAATCCTGGTTTGACTTACAGTGGGATCAGGCATTCTGAAACCAGTGAGCTGGGAGCCCCCCTCAGCTGACAGACTGTTTGTGTAAAGCCATGAGGCACAGCCTGGGCAATCACTGACTAATTCTGAATTTCCATGCACAGATTAGGGACCCAGCTACCTTGGGGTTTGTCCATGGCAAGGTGCCCATCTTTTTGCCTCAACTTAGGTTCTTGAAGAAAGTTCCCTAAGAAAAGCCACTGGGAAGACTTCTGTGAGAAGGCTGGTTGCTGTGACCTCCCGGTGTCATGGCAACAGGCTAGGGAAGTTTTATGTTATTTTTGCTTTGTTTCAGGACACATGTTCATGAAAATGAGGATTTGCTCCCACTGATTAACACTGTCTGATTTTTGTTGAGTCACCTCACAATGAAACTACGGATTTCTACTGGCTTAGGAGAAAAATAAAAGATGAAGTAAAGTTTCCATAAAAGTCATCTAGATTAACCCTGTGATTGAGGGTGGTGCACAGAGATTGCAGTAATTTAACTACAATGTTTTGAACCTACTTAGTTAAAATCCATGAAGTTTCCATATCCTTAGAGAAATGTATTTGACTGGATGTATATTAGTTTTAGGCACTGGGACAGATTGATAACTTTTTACAAAAGGTAATGAGTCCCAGATTATCTAAATTAATTTACAAATTGAAAAACTCTATTTTCACACTGGGACTGAAACTGAGAAACCTCTTTTTCTCTTATATTAACAGAAATTATTGCATGAAAAATACTGAAATTAAAGTAATGTATCCCTGATTACTGTAGAGAAAACAAATAACTTCTATATTCACAGTGCCAAAAAAGCAGAAGTATGGTGAGGCCTTTTCTAAAAGATTTCTCATAAATTACTGCACAACTTTCTCACAAATCCAGAAATTGTTTCTCTTATCGACCCAGGCTTATTTTGGCATTAGGTCAGGGATTAACTCAAGCACTTCAAAAGTAAAAACTGGAAGAGGAGGGAACTGTCTGGAAAAGTAAATCTGGTTGACTCCTGCTAAGTTTCTGGAGTGTCAGCTATTGTTACAGTTGTACTTTGTAATGTGTGTTCTCATAGGTGCCAGTGTACTACACTCTACATGGGAGAAGTGATCCCTGGCCTAACAAGTTCACATCTGCTTTGCAGTTTTGGAGCACAGGGAACACATAAGAAGGGGCCAAAATACAGAGCCTGTAGTAACCTGACACACCTTAGTTTGATCATTACAAAGAACATCAAAGATTAGGTTTGGATTTTTCCTAAGAAAGGAAATTATTGGAGTCATCTGTTAGATTGGGTGAATTAATAAGCTCAAATAAAGCACTTGCTCTCCTGTATCGTATTTCAGAAGGATACATGAGCATTGCAACAGATTGCAATCTAAAAGGCCATTTATTTGTTTGGCCCAGAAGCTGTAGTGTACAATACCCAGCTTAATGGGTATTGTAATGGTAAGAAATCATCCAAAAAATGCAAACCTGGAAGGTCCATCCTTTATGATTATTGATCTGCTTGTGCCCTTCCCTGTACACTCCTATGGCTGTGATCGTAGGAGTTATTGCAGGTTGTGTTGAATTGCTTATTACTGTCAGTAGAGATAAAAATGGGAGAGATGAGTTTCATACTATGGAACTGGGATAGTTTCAACCCATCACTGTGATAGTGATTTATTTAAGCCAAAAGATAATACTCAACTAGGACAGCGATAGGCAATAACTGTTTCAAGTCTGTGCTTGATATTTCCATCTTCCATATTTTGCCTAGGTGTGAAGGCATGGGACTCTCTTAATTACTTCAGTGGTGTTGAGGGTTTACAAACCCTCTCTGAGGAGAGACCAGAAGAAATGCCTTACATACAGATTAAGTGTCTCACCACCCAGGCCATAGGATTAATCACAGAGGCATGGGAATGTGCACAGCTGCATCTGGGAACATAGGCACACTTGCAAGTGTTTAGGGATGTCACATCTGTACATGATCAGTGTCAGTGTCTCACTATGATTCCACTTCAGAAATCCAGAGTCTGTCTCACGAGGGGGGAGCAGAAACTGGGACCCCAGGGAATGTGATCTGTGGGTATTTGTTCAACATTCTCCCACAACAGCAGCATCCTCATAGACTGTGCCATTTATTTATTTATTTATTTTGTTGGCATTGCTCATGGAGGTCTTAAATCATCCTAAATGAAACGTTTGAATAAAAATGCTTGAGAGCTGTCAGCGTGCAATTCCACTCTATATTCTTTTCTAATCTTTGCATCCAGCCTTCACAGTACAGATGCTTGCAGTCTGGTGTGTTATAACTCGCTTTTATTTTCAAATAGTGCATTCTTTTAACATTTCAGAGCCATACAACCTCCATCAGGACATAATGACGACTGAACACACGTTTTAAATAGCTGCCTGATATTTAGAAATACAGCTTTCTAGGTGTCCAAGATTAACTCTGTGATTCATTCAAAGTTGAAAGAAGGAAGGTTGTGACTCTTCTCTGATGCACTGTGGTTATGAAGAGGATCTATTTTTAAAATTTCTCTTGACTAACCAAATTGTAAAGCAAGGAGAATAGCTAGTGTGTTAATGAATGACCACTGCATAGGAAGGTCAATATATACAGACAGAAAGCCATGGAGATGTCCTACACCACTGCTCTCCAGAACCTAAGACTGCATTGTGTACAAAACTTTCAAAGATCTTTGGCAACAAAACAAAACAAAGCCCAGCAAATCTCTCTTTCTTGTCCATCCTTTGGCCCACACTGCAGGGGCAAGTGGAGCTGTGCAGACTTGCAGCAGCAAGGTCTGTGGCCAGCAGTGCAGCCAGGGTATACTGGCAGTCTCTCAGGACACTGAGCACTCAGCTGCTGTGTGGCTGATCCTCACAGACAAGAGAGCACCAGCACTCCTGAAACAGGAGTTAAGCAGGCTCAGAGCAGTGCTCACAGCCATACCCTGCTTCTGTGGCCAAGCATCTGCATCTAGCGGGGCTGAGACAAAGCCATCACTCAGAGTTAGCTTAGGGCTCTCCTGACAGTCCAGCAGTGCAAAATTTTGTCTTGCTTCAGTAGTGGCAGCTCGAGAGTCAGAAATTAAATGCTGACTTTGTTATGTCTAACTTCCTGCTTCAGTTACCCACTGCTCAACACTGAATCTACTGGAGTCCCCCTCACTGGAGGTGTTCAATGACCACTTGGACACAATTCTGTGCCACGTGCTCTGGGATAACCCTGCTTGAGCAGGGAGGTTAAACCAGATGATCCCCTGAGGTCCCTTCCAACCTTATCCATACTTTGATTCTGTATGAATTCTTGATTAAGTTCCACAATATTTTTTATGGATGCATTTTTTAAAGATGGAGCATAAAAGCAGATACTAAAATCAAATTGCCCAGTAAGCTTTGAAAACTGAAGTAACATTACTGAAGTAAATGCAGTAGGTTTTTGTATTAAACAAAGAAACAATCACAGCAGGACACCTCAGACAATAAATATCAATCAAGTCTATTCTATAATTCAGCAATTCAAAACAGTTGGTCTGACATTTTAACAGAGGTATTGTAGCTAATTTCAAGTGTGGTGGTAAGGAAAATACTGTTTATGTAACTTTCTTAAACCAATTATTCTGTTTATTCTTTAAGTCAATGATATCCGATGTCAAGTCCTAATGCTTCATTACACTTCATCTTTGCATTTTTTTTTTAGCATTGTATGAATAACTGGCAGGATGGCCCATTCTCATGTTGCTCATTCAGGCTTCGGTGGCCACCAAAAGGAAGGCTTTGGTGCCATCAGCCAGGAGAAAATCGGCTTAAATTTTGTTTAACCAATCACTGTCAGTTTAGAGATACACATCCCTGCACTTAATCACTAGATTTAATAGTCCTTCTCTCATTTGGTACTGTATCTCTCACCCAACTTAAATGTCTTTCTAATGTCCTCTGAAAGTGTCCATAATGCCAAGAAAAACTTGTCATGCTGCTATGATCATAGATAATAAATGACAGCTGACTATAACTCAAGAAACTGCCAAAATCCTGTATTAAAATCTCCTAATTTAGCCAGCAATATTATCCATATAAAAAGAAACCACAGCACATCCTGCACTGTCCCCTGAACTAAGGGAAGACCATTCATTTATAGTACTTGCAGGACATTTTTGGATTGTTTTTCTACCAGAGAAGGAAACTCCAGCCTTTTGATTCACTGACTGTTTTCACTGACTCCATTTTCTTAACAAACCCCACGGAATGCATAACTAGCACTAAGAGTATGGTTTGGCAGGGACACAATCAACCTTAAACATCACTTGCCTTGATTGCTGAAACCTCTTTAAGCCTTTCCAAGATGAGCTTCTATTTGAAGGACTTCTATGTATGCTAAAAGGTGGACAGGTGCATGGGAAATCCTTCTATCTGCAGATAGATTCCTTTCAGTTTCCTGCAGCCCTATGGCATATTCAGCTCTACAGGCTGAAAACTCCTTGGGTAGTGCCCACTGCCCCTGCTACCTCCAGCACTGCCTCGGCACAGGGACAAAGCTTCTGGCATGATTTCAGAGTGGCTTTGGTGTGCAGAGACAAACAGAAGCTGGGGCAACAGCCTTGGAAGCGGGATCCTGAAGGCCAAGAAAACCCTGGAAGGCTCCAGGGCCGGGATAGCAGCAGCACAGACAGATCCTTCCCTTTTCACATGACCCAACACAGAGGGGAGAGAGCAGAAGCGCTACCATTATATGACCTAGCCTGAGAGATATGCAGCTCCCAAGTAAAATAAAATGCAGTAAAAATACTAAAAAGCAAAGTACACTAAAAAAGAAAGATAAAAAAGAAATATTAGGTGCCTCCTCAGACTTCTGCAAAGGTCACTGTAATAATTTTTCACCTAAACAAACAGTTCCCCCCTGTGCTGTGCCTCATGTTGGCGCAGTGCACTGACCCTGCGAACACCCTGCAGCTCCATTTCGGCTCTGGCTTCCTATTTGTGCAGTGCCACCTCCAGCAGCAGCAGTAGCTCCATCTTCCAGCATTCTCAGCCTTCATGTTCTAAACTGTTGGTCTCATCCCATTCTTATGTCTTATCACTCTCCCATTCTTTCCATGTGGGAAGGACCTATTAGCAATAATCTAGCACCAATCTCCAACTTCCCTGATCTCAGACTGAGAGAAACAATTTAGGAGTCATGGTGACTATTGATTAACATCACCCCACTCTACACTTTGCCATGACTGACTCATAGAACATAAAACCCTTGCCAGATTGTGTTGAATATACCTCTTTATAGGTCATTGGATCAAGCACACAGACCAGTGTGGAAGCAGAAAGCAGAAACAAGATGTACCTATAAATAGTAGCCTGCAGCTTTAGACACTTTTCTGCTTTCTGTTCTCCCATCAGTTTCACATTCTGCCTGTAGAGTGAATGACCATCACCAGTCTTGTCTGTAGGCTGCCAAGGAGTGCAATATCCTGGGAAGGACAATCTGAATCTCATCAGGATGAGAGGAATATTAAACCAGATCTCCCTACTTCTGATTAACATCTACAATCTATCTGTTTTCTTTAGCTGTGGTTTGGAAAATACTGTTTTTTTTCTGTGTTGTACTCAATACTGTGTGATAGACAGGTCTCATTTGCTGCAAAGTTTGCTTAGATTTAAGACAGATGCCAGAAAGCTCCACCAGCTATGACAGCCAGTGCCTGGAGGCACAAGCCACAGAGCTTTGACCACCCCTGCAGTGGCAGGAAGGCACCCAGGGACACTGAGCAGCTCTGCAGTGCCTGTTGTTCCTGTGGGCCAGCTGGCATTGCTCACAATTAGTGAGTGATGCCTGCAAGAGCAGGGCTAAGCAGGTGCACACTGCCTGTGGGACAGCCCTGTCTGTGGGGCTGCTGATGGTGTCAGACAGATTTATCCTCTCCTGGACTCTTCCTTCTTCTGCTGCAGAGATGACAAAGGATGTTCATGTTCAGTGCAGTGGTCTCTGTACAGCAGTGCTTTGAATGCCTCTCTGGTTCTCTGTTTGCATCCTCTCCTTAGGGACATGCTCTCCTTAGCAGGGAGGGTATGGGAAAAAACACTGAATATTGTGAAGCTTGCAGACATTGGATAATGCGGCTGTGCAGCTTCCTCAGATGCATTGGTGGAAACTATATAGCACACTGGTGATTTCTCAGGAAATACTGGGGCTTTATTATTTTGTCTACATAGGTACATAATTATATAAGGGTTGACATCCCTGAATCTTGCGAGAGGCTAAATCTTTCTTTTTTATTTTCTGTCCCACAGTAAAACTTTTTTTAAGACACTTCAGTAAATTGCTTCATCCACCCCAAAGTTTTGTCAAGGTAAAAATTACATTTTGTTTCTCCATTTTACAGAATTAGAGTTGTAGTCCTACCATGACAATAAATCAGGAACATTTAGAGAGGAAGAGACAGACTGCCACCTACTAAACACACCACGCAAAATAAAAATACATACCCTATACTTCGTAGCTAGAAACATGGCTTTTTTAGTTAAAGGTTTAACTAATCAGTTACTATAGACTAAATGGCCTAAATTAAAATGGTAAATGGTAATATCAGATTATGAATTGCCTCAAATAAGGAAAAACCAGCGTGAAATACTCTTTCATCTAGCTGAATGAACCAAATATGAGATTTGTTAAGGACTGCTCACAGGTGACTGATCTACTCTACCAAGGCTGGGTGACGGCTTTTGTACAGTATCTTGATAAAACCCAAGACAATAAAATGGTGAGAGATAAAGGCATAAGACTCTTCTCATGTCAAAGGATTTGAGTTATCAATGGTCAGACGATGTAGTAGAAGCAAAAGTGTCATAGCTGACACCATGATACATATTTCATGTGTGGTTCCCCACAAGGTCAAGAACAGACACTATGGCATTCAAAGGTGATATGGTGGTGAGAAGTAGCACCATGTTTATTAACAAATTAAATTTCTTAAATCACTTTAGCTCAAGCTGGGAATTGCCATAATCATCACAAAGCAATGAGGTGACCTCCAACAGCCATGTTCATGTGCACATTTGGGGAATAGGAGACCCTGAGTTGCTCCTCTCCTTTGAACTTCCTGATGGAATTCAAGCCTATGTCTGTGTCCAAGACCTGTGTCTGAGCAGTTCTGTGCCATATTAAAGTTTTACAGCACAGCATTTAAAAATCTTTTAGGGGGAGCTGGTCACCTGACAGTACTATGAAAAAGGATATTGGGACTGCTTGGTGAGTGTTAGCATCTGCTTTGGAAATCTGACTATCTTAATTAAAATGGAATAAATATGTAGTAACACAACAAGGAGTGCAGAAAAAACTAAATAAAAGCTCTTCTGCACCAAAGGCTACCAATATGCCACTGTTCTGGAGGAAGCACTATTTAAGAGTTTGAGAGTTGGTTAAAAGACAGAAAGCAAAAAATAGGGCTTAAATGTTACTTATAGGATGGAAAAAATACTGGGGTATCCCCAGGTAGAGATGATGGAACTAGTTTTATGTAACATCTTCATGAATGACCTGGAAAAGCAATTATGCAGTGAAACCCCCAGCTATCCAGACCTTACTGCTTGACATGTATTGTCAAATGCCACACTGTGGAGAGGAGACACAAAAGGGCTTCACTGACCCCGAGCAAAAGTGTAAATTCCCCCTTAAAAGGAAGAATCCCCTTCTGGACAGATTGCATCTGCACTAGTGTTCTTTACTAGCACAGCTGTGCAAGAGAGGGCTTCCCATGTGGGCAAGGATTTACTCCTTCTTGAGAGAGGCCATTATCCATGGAATTGTAGCAACAGATGTTCCTTTTGCAGGGAAAAACCTCAACGTTCCTTTTGCTAACAATCACAAATTGCCATATTTCAGAAAGAAACTTAAGTCTGAAGGAGATCTTGCAAGTCTTTTGTCCTTGCTGCATGAAATGTTGCATGAAAACAGGTTCCAGAGAGGAACACAGTAACATCTCCAGCTTCCAGATTGGATTCAGTTACTGATGACAGCTTATTATGTGTGAGAATACTGTGTTGGTCCATTCAACATAATATATAAAGCAATATTTTTTACTTTCCAAATTTGAAGAGTTGTGAGGCTCTTTTTTTCCTGAGCAATTCAAAGAAAACCTAACTCCTTCGTATTTTCAAAGAATAATGACATCCAATATCCTCCTTCTTAGTTCTGTTACTCCTGTCCAAAGTCTTCATCATTACTAACCCAGTGTGATGCTGATAGCTGTTAGTGCACTTATAGTGGAGGACACTTGCAGAGCTGAAGCTCTGAAGTCTGTTTTTTGGAATGCATGTAACTGAATTTTTAGGAATAGGATTTATCTTCGGATTAAGACAATGAGGTCTTGGTGTCAAAATTGTTTAAAGTATTGAAGGAATACTTGTAGGTCCTTGTGCTGCTTTAGAGAACTTAGGTACTCCAAGCCATTTGGAGGTAGCATGGGCTTGCAAATGACACTGAATTTGCAAAATATTTGATGTTTCTTGGAACAGCAGGTGGTATGTCTCACAAGCATTTAAAATTACACAGGACCTACATTTGGATAACTGAAACCAGATGCACATGAGTATTCTAGAATGAAAGAAACTTGAATTTTGGCAGCTTAGATTTAAACAGCTAACTTTTTGAGCAACTGTTGTAAGAACTTTGTTCCTATCATATTTCATGTAATGAATATTTCCTCGACGTTTTCTTATCACTCCACACTCATTAATTACATTGTGACTTCAACTATCAGTGATCTCCTGATCCCAAGTGGCCAAGCAGGGTATGAGATCACAGCCCTTAGAGTCACAAGCATTAAATACACACACCCTGTATGTTTCTTCAACATGTATAGAAGTTGCCTGGCCATGTCTCCAGACAGCTCTAGTCAGACCAGCCAATACACTTAAATAAATTCACAGCAGTGTTGTTTTGGCTCTGGGCTGGGCACATGCCTGCCCCAGCTGCTGGCCTTCCTCCTCCTCAGCAGCCTCTGCCAGTAGGCAAGATCAGGCTGACCGGTGGCAGCTGGCATTGCACCCACAGAGCAGAAGGGAGACTGCTGCTAGGGTTTAAAATACATGTTTTGCAGCATGTCAGAGCAAGGCAGGAGCCAGTTTTATGAGATTTGGCTGGTATGAAGTGTCTGTCCTTGATGCTTTAGGGAATGAGAAAATAAACAGCGCCAAATATGCAAATTGAAATCATTCTATTCCATACACGCATTTCACTCCTATGACAGTGTGCCTGGCAATTATGTCCTCAGCTAACCCTATATCTAGGTAATTTCTCACTCCCCAGGCCAACCCTTTGTGATTATCAGTTAAAAATTTGTGTTAATACCTTGAAAATTAAGTTGGGCGTTGCTTGTACATGTCTGCAACTCACTGCAAGTAATTTGGAGAAACATGGTAAGGCCCTGTCCTTCCATAGTGGTATGACTTGGTTAGAATATCAGAGTAAACTGGCATTTCTATCTAAATAATGATCTTTGTGTTCATTTGATCTTTCTTGAACTCTTGCACTATAAAATATTTATACAAGAGTATTTATGTGCAATGATTTTTTAAAATACTTTTTAACTTTCAACCTGCTAAAAAAACTGCTGTAAACAAGTTCTTGGACTCCTATATTTTTCACTACTACATGACTCCTGCAATATTATTCAGTGAAGCCTTTCATACTTTTATCTGAGCTAAATGTAATATTTGCTGGAGCATACTTCTACAGAATATTTCAGCAAAAATTTAGTTTGCAAAGACTCTGAAATCCACTTCACACAGAGATGCTTCAGCAGCTTAACTATGGTATGTAAGAGGTATGTTGTGTGACATCTGAGGCCATGAAGGAGGTTACAGGCAGCATTCAAAAGCGTGTATGAACAAATCCAAACTCACTGTGTGAACACAAGCACCCTCCAGTTACTTGTAAAGCCTGACTATGAAAGAGCTCATTGTATCTGTGTGTGTACGTGTGTGTGTGTGCAGATACAACCACTGGCCACTGGCCCTTCAAGGCAGACCAAAGTCAAACAGCAAGTGAAAATGAGGACATGAAAAACAACCTGCTCTGTTCTTCCTTATATTCATTTTAATTTTTTTAAAATGAAGGAGATCAATTATGCCAAACAAGCAAGAAACCAACCAACCATGACAATTATTCACAGTCCGACAGTAATATGTAACCAAGCAGCAGAGAAAACACCCCAATAAAAAGGCACAAAGATAAATAAGTGAAAAAAGCGAAATGGTGCATGTTACTTAGCATGGATATGAGTAGGATGGAGTAGGGTATGCGTAGGACAGGCTATAAAGCACTTACTCACCTGTTCAAAGCCAGGGGTAGGAACTTTTCTACCATATCCTAGTTACTCAGAATTTGCTCTGTGGTGTGGTTGATGTAAGCTGAAATCCACCATGACACCTGATGATGCATCTGAAGCACTGTCAGGAAAGAGAAAATGACAGTAGCTGGAACTCCCTGGAAGTGCAAGAAGTAGCATATTTCCAGCTGGATTCAAGAGGCCAGGATGTGGTCTGCTTGGCTGTGGGGTTTTCAGTCCCCTTCTTCCTGGGGGAATTCACCATCAGTGATTTCCCCCAGGAAGAAATATCTTAAAATATCAAGTCACCCTAGGTGACCACAGAAAGCCACAAAAGCCCTGTTTCTCACTCTGGCTGAACCACAGTGTTCGTTTCCTGCCTGCTGGAATTTCCCTATATAAATTGGAGCTTGGAAGATTCCCTCTCCTATTGCTTTATAAGAGCTGCTCCTAGGCTGTCCTCACTTTCCCCTTCCTGGACACACTGCTGCCTATTATGACACTGAACTTTTGACCTGCAATCCCTAGCCTTTTTTTTTTTTTTCCCTTTTCTTCTTTTGTTAAGAAAAGGGATTTCCAGCTGATTTTCTTATGTCATCTGTTTCTGAGAAGCTCCTAAATAATCTTGCAGGTTGGTCCAATACCTTTGGTTCTCTGACTACAACCCAGATTAGAACTCTACAAACAGAGAGAATGAGAGTCCCTGCTTAGCCCAGCTGAGAGGCTCCTCCTGTCAGCCAGCCCCTGACTGGGAACCTCCAACTCTGTACCCCTGCATGCTGCAAGTTCTCAGAGCCATGCCAGACCCTTTGAAGGCTTCACTGTCAGACACCTCATCCATCACACAGGTCAAACTCAGCCAGAGCTCAGATGAAGAAGGCTCCAGGTGGATTTTTACAAACAAATAAACCTCTGGTATGAGCTGAAGGCAGGGAAGGTGCTCTTGGAGCCTGGCCCTTGGCTTTGCTGCTCAGCTGAGATTTTGAGAATGTTGAGGCAGTTAAATACATTAAAGACATCAGCATGCTTCTCCATCTCACAAATGCTTGAAAAACATAAGAAAAAGATTACAAGCTTTAAAGCAGGATGGAAGCTTTACTCAACTTAAATCAGTGAAACATTTCCAACTGACTCCACTGATTTTTAGGCTGGACTATTTCCAAAAGTTTTCAAGGCATTTTTAGAGCTTTGGGAAGTTATAGGGAACAATACACCAAGAAAGTGCAGTAAAGCAAGCTGTGAGGAGTTGGGAAGGTGACAAGACTTCTGGCATTTTTGGACCAGGGACTTGACACTATACTCAGCCATAATAAAATATCCCACAAAAAGGGAAGATAGTAGCATTTCCCCTGAAAATAAATGGAAGAGGTATTAGTATTGTTACAACTATATCTCTGAGCTCAAAGCCCTTCTCTTGGCCCCAAGGGCAGCAAAGGATTTCATCCACATGGGTTTACTCTTTTAAGCTGTCACATCTCTCTAACAAACGTACAGTACATGAAAACAACAGTGGACACAAACCAGGTGTCTCAACTCTATTCGCAATCCAAGCTTACTTTATTCACTGTTTCTGAATAAATATAATAACTGCTTGAGGGAATGCTATATCCCAAATATATCCAGATAATGCATGCATATTTCAAGCTTTCTCCTTTCCACAAAAACCGAAATAGCAATTCCTTTACCATTTAAAGAAATGTCATTGAATTGGCTCTTTGTGGAGCCAAGTGTGCATATACTGGACATTATGGAAATGAGAGTCGGGGATGTGCATGGGTTAAACTTTTGCCTGAGCAGATTTCATGTTCATAGCAGGTTTCCCCGTGAACTCCACTGGAGCACTTGTAGGTCTCTAGAATCAAATGTTCAGAGGGAGGAGGTTTTGGGACCCCCTTGTCCTCGCACTGTGGGGTCAGGAGTTGGTGCGAGGGCGGCAGCTCCTCACCAGAAACCCCGGCCCTGCCCTCCGCTTCCAACTGGGGGAAAGGGAAAGCTCCAAGCACAACCTGCTCCTGCCTCTGCGGGCTTACACAGACACAGGCCAGACCTGGCAACGAAACATTAAACAAACACGAATTAGCAACAAAAAGTCCGTGCTGGTGAGCCCCTAAATCTGGCACAGAGCCGCACTTCCCTCTAGCGGCTGCGCCACTCCCCGGAGACCTCAGCAGCTCAGAAACATCGAAGGTGGGGTCCCCACAGGAGCGTGTGACACATTATAGGGACAGATACACTCGTGGGGGGGCTGTGCAGAAATAGGTACACATAGGCATCTGCAAGAAATCCTCAGTTAGGGATGTAAATGTTTTTTGCCTGAAGGATGGTTATTTTAGGATCCATCATACAGTGGTTTTTATACATTTATACATTCATACACATGCATGCTTACATCTACATACAACCTTCTTAGTGCTGTTCACTCCTTGTTGGTTTTTAAATCAGCACGCTACTAGAGAGCTTTTCCTTTTTATTTAGGGACTTGCTGTTCATAGACATGAGCCAGAAAGAGCGCAGAACAGATAAACATTGCATTCCCAGACTTCTTTCACTTTGCAAGAGGAAGTGGAAAAGCTCCCCAATAACAGGAAAACGCCCAGGGAACTCCCCAGCATTTCAGTAAGCTCCAGCAGTTTTCCAGCCAAAAGCTAAAAATGACCTGATGAGCAAGTGGCACCTTCAGTACTGGAAATGGCAGCAAGGGTGCCTTGACATGGCCCACACAGCATGCTGTAAGCACAGCTTTGTGCATGATGTGGAAGCCATGCCAGGAAAACTGATCAGCCTGGATTTCCACCACCCCCCTGGATGCCACAGGTCCCAGATACGCAGCTGCTGAAACACTCAAGGATGACACGTCACACCTTTCTGGCACAGCTCAGTAACTGCTTTTCAGGTAAAAGCACATAAAAGAAATAACACATAAACACTGGCTTTTCCTCTAGTTGAAGAAAAGAAACAGAAAGAAATTTAACTGGGAAACCAAGTAAAAAATTAGATTTGTGCCTGTGTAGTGACTTTGTGTCAAAATTAGCAGTTTAGGAGGTGGACAGCAGCCATCAATTAGACAAATGCAGCACTGCTTTCTGTTTCTGTTTGCTTACAACACAAACAGGCTTTGTGCCTTGCTGTCTTGGAAGGCTGCTGCATTTCCCATTATTTGTGAGTTATATACTTTTAATAGCACCTAATGAGACATCTTCTGCAGAATCCTCCTCTGTTCATAAATGTGATCCATTGCTTGCGTGTAGTATTACATACCAAAAATAGCTCACAGCTCCTACCCATATTCTTAATATATCATACAAAAGAAGCACCATAGAATCAGCAGACAGAAATAGAAATTGTGGGCAAAGTAAAAAGGATTATTGTAATTCAGACTCCTGCAACTGCATTAGCATTACTTTCCTTACATGGTGTCATCCTATTTTTAGCAAGATTCTTATCTTATTTCGTACTTGCAGTTTGAATGGGATAGAGACAGGTAAGAAAAAATGTTTTCTCCAAAACGGTTGTAAGCTTCCAAAGAAAAAAAATATCTCTTGCAACTGAAATTAACTTTCACACTTTTATTCAGACTAATGTGGGGAGGTTTAATATAAGACCTAATCCCATAAATTTATAGAAGAGAGTGAGAGATTTTCATGAGCTCTGAAAGAAACAGGACCAGTTTGTACCACAAAAAAGTGGCAAGTGGGGATGCATGATGAAGGTCAGGAGAGTAGTCATAAGGTGAAGATTGTTTTTAGTGGTCACCACATCTCACCCATTTTTGCTAAGGCTCCCAATCCCCTGGGCTGGCCTCAGTCTTATCTTTTCCACATTCCTGCTTCTGAAGTTTGTTCCTATTTTCCACCTGGTTCTGCTCTCCCTCATACAAGGGTGGGCAGTGAGAAATTGAGTTACTTGGCTTTGGCCTGTTGAGGAAACCTGGCTCTACTCTCACTCACCTCCCACCACTCCTCTCCAGCCACAGGTGTTGATCCCAGGAGTACAGATTTCTAATTTCTTCTCCAAGCTCCTCAGCCAATTGCAACACCATGGCCCAGGGCACCTCAGTCCCTTCTCCTCATGTCCTTGTCTAGCCCATCTCAAAGCTCCACCTGCTGCCTTGATTCTGCTATCTCTGATCTCCCTCTGTTCAGCTTTATCTTGCACTATTATGTTTCTTGTACACAGTTTCTTTGCTTCCTTCAGAATTCATCAACCTCTATACTATCCGTTATTTTCTTTCTTACTTTACAGTCCCAGTTTCCTTATCCAACAAGTCCCGGGTAATGCAATAAATTAATCCAGCCATCATAGCAAATTTTATCCAAGTTTTGAAGTTCTGAGGAAAGCCAGGGGAAGAATGTCAAAGAAAAAAGCTCTTAGAGATCCAGTGGAGACCTTGTTTAGCCTCTTTAGTTTTATTATCAGAGAGCTTTATATGTCTCAGGGGAGACTGCCAAAGAAACCCCTTGGAAGAGGAATCACTTGTCTCTGCTGTCCTGGAGTAGAGTTGTGGAAGAATGAGTCATGTTGCAGATCAAAAGGTCTGGGAATTGTTCATGTTTACAAGAGACGTGGATTCCAGATCTAAGCTAAAAACACACTGATTAGACAGGAGATCAAAGTAAGAACATCAAATACATCTGACCCAGATGTAACATGGCCACAAGGGCCTTTATGGTTTTGTCATGTTATGCCAAGCCATATTTCCATTTAAAAACAAACAGTACCTTATCTGAGTAGAATGGGACATCACAGACAAATGCAAGTTTCACCATTTTGCTTAATATATTTCATTTCTTTTTCCAGGTGCTTGAATGCACAACATCTGTTGCTTTCATCCCTAATTCCCAAATGATCTGCTGCCAAACCATTAAGGATAGAAGTTTTACAGATGCCACGTGCTCCTAGTTCAAGTATATATGGTTTCACTATTGTTGCTGACCTGCTTTGTCCCCCCAGGGAAACCTGACCAGAACTACACACAGACACCAAACAAACACACCCTGCAGGCCGTGTGCACTTTGAGTCACCTGAATGCTACAGGAGGGAAATCATCTCTGGGGAATCAAATCACAAACCCATTCCACCATCCTGTACAACAGGCTCCGTTTCCACAGTTATGAAGCAGGAGGGATAGCTTGGCTTTTAAGCAGATGTGAAAAGCAGATTTTGTAACATTAATAGTTATGTAACTCTGCATGCTTCAGAGTAAGTTGACAACATAAATGTCAATCAAAGAATGTCAAAGGGAAAGATCAGAAGTGCAAATATGGAAGATTTTAATGATTTCTGAATTGCTAATCATGATTTTTTAATGATCAGCAGCTATTGTACAACAAACCATTGTATAAATAATGTAGGTAGCACACAGTCTTCTCAGAGGTAATTTCTCCGGCATCTGAAGGCCTCATCCTGTAAACTGATGCAATTTTGCTGAAGTTTTGCCCCTTAAGGGTCTGCCCAATTGCAATGAAAAGGGGTTTTATGTTTTTCTTTTACTTATTCTATTCCATTAGGTTAATTAAAATAACAAAGTATAAATGGTCTAAGTTATGAGGTCTTGATATTTGGAGATATAGTGGTTTCAAATAATAGGGCAAGAATCAGCTGCAGTTTTAGGAGCACATAATGTATATAAGGTAAAGACTGCGATGTGCAACATCAGAACCTGGCATTTATGAAAACTAGTGTTTGAATCATCTTGCCAAGGACAGCAATAATAATGACAACTACCTATTAAATACCCAAAAATGTTCTCTATAGTATTTTAAAGGATTTGAGGAGAGCAAAGTTTCAAAACACCTCAGTATCAGTCAGCAAGAGAGGACAACATACAGAATAAGTGCATCATCTGCTGACCAGAGGCACTAATTACCCAGTCAGCACACATATGAGATCAGCATGCACTGATGGGGCACTCACAGGGTAAAGCACCATTTAACACCAGTATTAAGTATGTACCTAAGCAAGAGACCACAAGAAAGTGAAGTTTTTGTCATGGTCATTACCTCCTCAGCTGGAGTGAGAATGAAGTTTATTTTGAGCTCTTTAGTGATAATCCATGATCATTTTTGTCATTAGATTCCAAACGAAACACAACCCAATTAATATAAAGCCTGGAAGGAATCCTAAAACCTAAAAAAATCCTTCAGTGCAGATAATCTGACGCCAGTAGGTTGCAGTAGGTAACGCTTATCATCTATCAGGCTGAAGTTAAACAAAAGATAATGAACACAAATGCTTGGATTCAAAGTGAAAAAAGGAGGGATATGCTATTTCCTGCTAAAAATGTGGTGTGCAACTCATTGCCAAGAGTCATCTGCAGGACTTGCTGCTCTCACTGCTCCATGATTCATACAACATGGATCTCCCTTTTCTTAGGGAGGAAGTGGAAACAGGTGGCTTCAGTTACTTTTGTGGGCTACGTTTGATGAATTGCTGTATTCTGCAAAAGTCTAATTGTGTTTTAGATACTTTTCTTTCTGTTCTTTTTTTTTTTTAAATGAACACTCTGCAAGTACTGGATGACAAGGACACAACATTTTCCCAGTGTAGTTTAATTACTCTGGATTCTAAGATAACGAAGAATCTCCTTTTCTCCTGTAATTTCAGCAACTTCTTGTCTTACTGAGCAGACACACCTACCATAGCTTTGCCTAGGTGTAGGTCCAGGAGAGGAGCATATCCTAAGAAGAAAGTAATTTCGTGCTCTAATTTGGTATAAGCAATGAGTCTCTAACACTCCATAGGTGGTTTCTGTTGCTTAAACTATTCCTAAAGCTACCCTATAAAGCAGCTCTGCAACAGAGGTCTGTTTCTGACTGAAGATGCTTGTGTGGGTAGGGGCCATTTATGGGGTTTGGCTGACTCATCAAGGGCCTCGTGAGGAAACATTCGACTTGCATGAGTGAGGAGTGGGAAGCATATGGAGAACAGGGATGTGCTTCTCCCATCACCTTCAGCATAAACAGAGGTCAAAGTGGCTCCTACCAGAGTTTGTAACAGCACATAGGTTACTTCCAACTTAGCAGGGGGAGATCTATTCCTAAGAGTTATGTTTCTAATTAAGGAACAAATTTCTCCTGCTGCTATGCTGTATTAATCCATTTTGGTGGTTTCTGTGCAAAGAGAATCTCTGGCTGCTCTTATGGGTAAATCAAAACCCACTTACCCTGAACTAAGTGCAACCCAGACAACAGAACTGCCTAGAGTTTCTGAACCCAAAGGTTTTGGATTTGGATGAGTTCAACAAACACCCAGGTGAAGATTTCTCAAATTCAGCTGTGCCCAGATGAAGCTGACTTGAGGTCCCTGAGCTGTTGCTCTGAAGGGAGTGTGCAGATGGGTCAATGCCAGACACAAGTACTGATCCACAGTCAATACATCAACACTGAGGAGTTCCTGAGCAGCTCTTGACCCTTCTAAACAGCTCTGACAGTATGGCTGTGGGCTATGGCAGTGGGCAGCTCATAATAAACTGCATCCAATGTACTGTAAACTAGATAGGACAACAACACTTTTAGTCTTTTTGGAGAGACTTAATAGAGGAACAGAAAATTCCTAAGTAGCCCTAAAAGGCATCACCGCTGGACACCACAAATTTTGTATACACGAAGTTGGACAAGGAAAATTCATGCTTTTCTTTTTAGAAGACTTGGAAGATATTAAGCAGGTGTTATCAAAAATACCAAATAATTTAATTGCAACATATAGATTTGATGCTGAAAGGTATTTAAGGCATTTAATATCTTATCATAAGCTATCCTATTCTAATTACATTTTTTGTTGGTTTTGGAGAAACTACAAAATTGGTCCAGAAAGCAGACTCTAACATACAATTATTACCATTGAAAATTGAACAGAAAAATATTTCATTAATAATAATAAAGGAAAACTAATAATACAGTTTACTGAATTGGTAGACCTACTCAAGCAGAATAACAATAGAATCTTATATTGAAAATACACTCCCTGCATGAGAAGCTTCAGCCTGGAGAAATGGCATGTTATTTATTAATAACATAGCACAACACTAAAACTACTATATAACTGATGGGATTTGGGATTAATTATCATTTCTATGAACTATAAAACTTCTGCAAACATATCAATGTGATAAAATAGGTGTTATAAAATATGTCTGTCAGTTGCCTGAGGGGTATTCAGAGTGTGAGACAAACTTTTTCCAATTAAAAAAGGACACATTTTTCTGATCTCTTCCTTGGTGAAACTGCAATGCAGATCTTCCTTGAAAAAATGCCTGCTGATTCTGAAGTCTTAGTACTTTTGCATCCAACCTCATTTGAACCCTTGGTCTGTGATAACCTGCATTCAAAGTGGTGCAGTACTTCACAGCCAGACTTGATTTCCGTCATTGCATACCCATTACAATGACATTTTTGCTAATTCAAGCCAAGTTAAGCCTCCCTGCAGGACAAAAGACTATTAATTTCTAAACCAGGAGGGGCTTGCTTTGTTTGCTGAGTGATACCATTTACTCAGCTTCACTGGGGATATAATAGTCTGACTTTGCATTAAGTCTCCTGACACATCCAGAACAAAATTCATCATCAAGACAGCAGCATTTTTTTCACTGAGGAGTAATAGCTTTTGTATTCAGAAATATTACCTATGTTTTACTTGGGCAACTGTTTCATAAATATTTCTCCTTGCAGTTTTACTCAGCAGACAGCCAGACTTTGGTAAAGGTACATGAACACATTGCCAGCCCCACTCAGTGCTGCTTAACTCTTGAAGAGAAATGTGCAGTCATAATAAACAACTTGTGATATCTATGTGAAGCACCCACACCTCTGTGGGCTGGCACCGTACTAAGAGATTTTCAGCCACCCCAGCCCAGTGTTTTGGAAGGAGACTTTTAAAGAGGCATTTGGCACCAGCAGGCCCAGAGATGCAGCTACCACCGTCACCCAAATTACTGCTCCACTCACACTCAGTCCTTATTTGCAAGAACTTCCCGTGTGAGAGACTGGCTTACAAAAATATTTTGCTTTTTCTTACATGTGAGGTAGCGAACCCATCTGCTATTCAATTTATCCCTCTGTTTAGCCTCTACTCTTGTGTCTTTGGAGTCTGAGATTTCTCCTTGTGAGAGAGAGAGAGAATAAATAAAGTTTTATCTGTTATGCTATTGTCTAATTCTCTCATTCAAGTATTCACGCAAAATACATTTATCTTTCGTCTCTTTTGAACTTTTATTCCTTCCTGAAAGCTCATTCACTCCAATACAGGGGAGTCCCCAATGACTATGGCATTGAGATTGCAAGAGACCTCTTTAAAACATTGGCAGAAAGGTTTCTGGTGTCAACCATTCATTTTCAGTTCTCTAAGGTCTCAGCCATGGTCCAGTTACAAACTGTGGGTAAGTCTCCTACTAACTCACAGCAGTGGTAACACCTGACTTACAGTGATACCCTCAAGTATCAAGACATGGCTGGCTGACTGGTTCCATCCCTTCAGGGCTGTTGAATTGTTGTGGATCAGCCCAGTTTTTGCTGGCAAGGGAAAGCATCCCATCTCTCTCTTTAGACACCAACAGAAGTGAGGTAAAACAATACCAAGCGGGGGGGAAAAAAGTAAGCAGCAAAGGCCTTTGGACAGCTGTGGTCTGAGGAAGGAGACTGGCTGCAGATAAAAGCAAGAAGGGAGTGCGGAGGAATGCAGCAGGTGTGGAAGGGAGGGGCAGAGAAAGCCAGAAAGAAGTTAGCCAGAACAAATGATCCTCAGCATCTCTTAATCAGTATCACCTGCCATGTCCTAAATCCCTTTGGTGCTGGAAAGCATTCTTGAACCTCTGCATGCCTGCATGCACAACTTTACTCATCAGCTAAATGTTTGTCTTTAACTTTGAAGCTGGAGAAGGCCATCTAAGTATAATAACTTAAGCTTTATTTGCAGCTGGAAAAGAATAATAATTTGTCTGCTGTCATTGATTTCCACTACAGTATCAGCTCTGAAAATCAGCTTCTACTTTAAACACTAGTCACTGTATCGAAGGGTTTTTATGTGGGAAAATATGTTGTGACTCCTGCCAGTAGAAACAAGTATTCTAGAAAATCATTCATGACTTGTCACCACAAGATACATCATTAGCTATGAAAGAATGAGAGCTTAAAGAAGTTTCATGAAATTTAGCATTTCTTAACAGGTCCTCATAAGAAAAGTTGGCTCTGTGAAGAAGAAAGAATGTTTTGTCCTCCTGTTATTACCATCTCCTGAAAAGCTTTGGTTTTTTCTTAGCAGTGATACTTTTAAGGCAAAATAAAGGGAAAAATTTTTAAAAATCACTCGGAAAAAAAGAAGAGATTGAGACAATATACATTTGTCATGCTACATTTGATAATTTTCTCTGTCCATCTACTCTGTCCTTGCTCTGGGCATACTGCAGCACTGATTCCTTGAACAAGAGGCTGTGTAAATTCCAATTATGACCATACAACCAAACCCTGTCCAATCAAAAGCAACTTTTTTCTCCCTGACTGTTATTTTCTTTGAATTCTGGCCAAAATTGCAGCTGCCTGTCCTTACAAAGTTTACATTAATTCTCAGATTTGTTTGAATTGATATGTGTTATGCTCCTCAGTCAAAAGCCTGCAGTTATTTCATCATTTTGGACATTTCACACTGGGATTTTTGAGTGGTTCTCCCACTTCTGTGGTTATATGAATTTCACAGAGGCACTAGAAAGCACAAAATCACTATGATGCCTGTGTTCACTAGAGATGTTTGGTTTGCACCAGATACCACTGAATTCATCTAAAGCCCAGGCTGCCACAGGCCTGTCAGGTTCTCCAGAGCAAGTCAGGTAACCATACAGATGCCTTGAATAACAACGATTATGTGTGGCCACTTTGCCCACTAAATTTCCTCATTAAGGTCAATGCTTTTCATTCCTGAGTTTGGCCTTCAAATTCAATGAGAGGCACCGGAGACATTCCACCTTCTGTATTAAGAGATGTGCTCTCCTATCTCACACTGGGATAACACTGTCCAGGCCAGATTTTATCAAGTTTATCAAGTACAGGCCTGCCCAAAGGATAAAGCTCAATGAAGCAAATTATCCGAAAAGCACACAAATAATTTACAGTAAGGCTGGATCTAGAACTCAGGAGTCTCATCCCTGCCTGTACTCCATCATGGATTTGTTTATGGACATCCTTGTTATCTGAACATCCTACGCTTTTAAAAAGGTACTTCAAAGGTCGCCCTGGGGAAACTCAGAGCAATCTTTTTTGAAATCTTGCAGGATGCAACTGACTGGTGCCTCGGTGTGCTGCCATTACACACATCTCAATTCATTGGTCATCTGTCCTTGCTGACAGGTGTAAGTCAAAAAGCTTTGGAGACAGCTCTTCCTGTAGAAGAACAAAAGTAAAATGTTAGTGTGCTACTGGAACAACTTTTGTGGCAAGGGCCTGCTCATTCCATTTCACTGGCGTCACCTTCACCATATATTCCGGTCTATCCTGGTTTTTAGAAGGTTCTATGTTTTGGTCTATATATGTCATCACATCAAGTTTTTCCTATAGTCCTATTGGGTTTTTTAAAAAAAGAATTGTCAAAGCTCACTTAGTTTGGATGTTTTGGTAAAAATCTTCTGCTTGCTGCTTATTCATAGAGGACAGCAGGATTAAAAGAAGCAATACCAGCAATGACAAAACTCACCAGTGACTGTTTCCCACAACTTCTTATTTTAACAAATTCACATAATCTCTTCCTTCAACCTGCAACTAGGAATTGTACGATCTTTAAGGCTTTCCTGGAGCTTAAATACACTTGTCATATTTAGTTGCAGAATTATGACATTTTTTCCTCCTTCTTAATATTTGTAAATAAGGACTCAAAAAGTGTTGCCTCTCCATTCTTTTACTGGCAAACTCAGAAGTCCATGATCCCGTGACAAAATCCCTGTCTTTTCCGAAGAGCAGTGAAACTTTTTGTCACAGCATGAGTATTTCCTGGAACCATTTTTAAGTTCAGAAATAAACAAATTTCCCATGAAAGTTTATTCAACTGCTATTCAAAGAACATTAACTCATATAGCTGCTTCTTTCCAGTACTGTGGTTCTAACTCATATAAACACTGTGTTCTTACTTCACGTTGAGGGAAGCCAAATATTATTACGATACAGAATGCAAGCCAATAGGGAGCATGTACCTCCACTGGTGATGCTTTCCCTGGTAAATATCAGACTATTTTCAGAGTAATAGCAGATAACTCTTCAGAAGTACTACATATTCTTGTTTATAGAATTCTATGAAAGCTGGCAGAGTTTTAAGTTGCTGTTAACGGACACATAAGTTCACAGGATTTGAAACACATGCTCTGATATAGCCAAATTCAAGAACCATGGATGCTTCCCCTGGATGTGTGAGATGTAGAATAGGGGTCAGCATCTTTTCAAATGCAGTGTGCCAGACTACTTTTTTTCACTTTTTTTTAGAGGCTAATTGCACTTCAAGGAGCTTAGTGGCAGATAGAAAATACTGTATTTGAATGGATGACCTCTCCCCCACTTCTGGTACTTTATGTTGTTGACCCTTGCCTTAGATGGAAACATTTCAGCCATATGCAGACCTCTCTCTCTTGAACGCCCCAGACTGATGCTGAACCTTTTCCCATTACAATTTTATTGCATCCATTACAGACTAAGATTATTCATAACCTTAAAATGAAATAAGTAACAGAACACTAAACTCACCTTTCTCCAGGTAACAAGAATGGTAACTGTCCAGCAACTAATTTCCTCTTTTATCATCTCTTACTTTTTCCAGGAAAACATTTTCCATGAAATCACAAAAAAATGAAATGAAAAGCACACTGGATTGTGACCTTCCCAAAACCATATATTTTTGCTGACCCAGACATTTCCACAAGATTTTGGGAAGAAATAGGTCGAATTGAATTGACCATAGTGTCAAGCCAAGGGTCTTGTATGAGATACTGATGTATTGCCCCTAATGAGTCACCAGCTTTCATCAACTCATCTGACTCATGTGGTGCCAGGTTGCAAATTGGTCATAAAAGTGGTTCCATTAGTCTCAGGGCTCTGACAATCCTGGGAGCTCCAGATGCACCAGCAAGAATTCTGAAAAGGTCCCAGGTGTTTCTTGCCACCTCATTGTTATTCATGTGATCTGCAGAAAACATACAGCTGTAGACAGCAGAAGTAACTGGTGATATAGCTGAGCCGCAGAGAAGACTGAAGAACAGTGAGGGAGCAACAGTTGTGCTTCAATAATCTCTGTACTTATGAGTAATGACATAAATATATTTGGCTTTCAGAGAAAGATTATGAGCCCTTAAAAATAGAAGTAATACTTACAGTAAGGTTTTCATCACTCTGTCAAATTAAATGTGAATTTGTGCTTTACCTTGACTATCATATCACACGAGATATGTAAGCTATATAAGAAACACTATTTTTCTTTTTGACATATTATTTTTCACAGAAAAGATAAAACTGATTATTTGCTGAACAGACTAGAAATCCACGATCTAATTTTGTAGTTTAGCTTGTAGTAACATTGTGTAAAAATGTGTAATCCACAAGCCTAAAAACTTTTAAGCTTGTACCTGATTCATTCTATTAAACACAGCAGAACTGATGATTTGAATGAAAATTTGAGTGTAAATATAAGAACTCATAGAAAAATGGGATCTAGCCAGATGGAAGAATGGACTGACAGTGCTTTATGAAACTCAAAAAGGACAAACCCAAATTGCTGCTCTTTGGAAGGAAGATCCCCTTGCAGTGACTCTGTCTGGGGACTGAGAGCTGGAGAGAACTCTGTGTAAAAAAGCCCTGGGGGTCCAGTGGGCAGTGAGATGAATGTGAGCCAGCAGTGCCCTGGCAGCAGAGAGGGCCAGCAGCCTTCAGGGAGGCATTAGGAGCAGAGCCACCAGATCAAGGATTCACAGCAGTGCACGGCAAGAGGGCAAGAAACAGCAGGTGTAAGTTGGAACAAGGTGGGCTCAGCCTGAGCACACAGATGAGCATTTTGCCAAAATGAGGACGTGAAGTCTCCATCCTGATGGGTTTCCAAGAGCGGGTAAGGCAACTACTCACCTCTCACAGCAACCCTGCCTCACCACTAGGCTGGATGAGAAACAATCTGGAGTACCTTCAAGCCTCAATTTCCCCATTTTTAAGATTCTACTATATTGACAAGATCTTGGTTTGTGCTTTTGGGAAAACAGCAGTGTAGGTTTATTCAACAAAGTATGTGGCCTATTCAACACTTTTACTGAAGTGCAATGAGACCCATTTAATTAAGCACTCTCATTTTCAGCCCTCCCCTCAGTACAGTAACTGAGGCAGTAACCACCTGAGGCATCCAACGCAACATACTCTTGGAAGCCTAAGAGTGCCCTCTGCTGGTTTAACACCGAAGTTGTGAAAATCTGCAGCACAATATACTGAAATGGCACGGCAGAGATAAACTCCTTTTCCTGAGTAGCACAGCTGTGCATCTCTGCATGGAGCAAATAGCTGTGCTGTAGCATTTATCACATACAAAGGGAATGCCTGAAACATCATTGCACCACAGGCCACAGAGCTCTCTTTCCCGAGCAACTGGAATTTCAGAGCTGTCTCGTTAGAATGACTGTCTTGCCAAAGAGCCTGTCAAGTGCCCTCTGTGTGAAGAGCTTTAGCCTAAAACAAAACTTATTCTAGGGACACTCCGTTTGTTTTGATCATGAACAGTGTGCAATGAACTGATAACAGAATTATGTCCTAAAAGACACAACAGCTTGTGTCTTAATGATTCATCTTTTCTCCCTTGCAAGCTCATGGGTAGAGTTTATCCAGCTTCTACAGCTCACACTGCAATAAAATTTGTTGCTGCAAATGCTGACATCAGGTAGGAAGAATTTATTTTAATCACTGAATATCTTATGAGGCACAATTAAAAAAAAAAAAAGTTATGAAGTACTTCAACTGGAAGGTGTTTATCTATGACACACAGATCTATACACACCTACCTATAACAATTGTTTCTTTATAAACATAAGCATTTCAATGTACAGATGAGCAAATGAAAAACTGGAGTAGGGACAATTCGTTATTTCCTAACCTAAATACAAAGAAGCTGCTGCTTCAGTCCAGGCTTTTGGACAAAATTATTAAAGAGCTCCAAGAGATTGCCACTGAAGATGGATACCACACCATCCCTTTCTGGTGGCTGCTCCATACACCTGGAGACTTTGTATTCCCTTTTCCACTCCCAGTGATGTGTGATCTTTCTATTTGCCCACGCTGAGCTGCCACAGCTAACCTTGCCATTACTTGATAAATAAATGAAAACAACTTTCTTAAAGTTACAAAATCACTGAGGGGATACAGTCACAGAGAAAAAAAAATCTGAATTTCCCAAGAGCAAGTTAATTTATCTTGGTACTGAAACTGTTTTACTGCTGCCAAGAGTTATGGTTAGCCATTTTATTTAGGTGACTACATTTCATACAAAAAGTCAGCTGTTATTATGATTTTCTAAATGGTAGTTTCTGGTCTTCTTTGCTTTAGTGCTTGAAAATGTGACAGTGCTTATTCCAGAAACAAAAAAATTTGAAAGCCAACTAAAAGGCTGCATATTTTTATGCTAAAGGTCAAAAGGTGAGTCTCAGTTCCCTGAACATGTTCCTCTTCTACCTTTAGCAAAGCTAAGACCTTATACAAGACTATCTTTTGTGTCAAACAAATGAGACATAATCACAACTGCATGTGGGAGAGCTCTTGTTTGTTGTGCTAGTCATTAAAAAGAATTACTATCAAATGCTAATATATTCTGATGGATAAAATAACATGGAATGACGGAAAATACATCACCTAAGCAATTTTTAAATTAGATACTGCATTTCCAAATGGCACAAGAGAATAATTCCAGATTGGAATGGGAAGACTAAGATGACCCACAAGTTCTCACTTGTTAAATTACTGACTAATTTATTCACTTTTTTTTTTTTTTTGAGCAGCCATTTTTATCTATGAAGAAAATTCCAAAACAAAATTTAAAAAATTAGTAAGTATGACAACTTATTTCTTAGTTTTAAAGTGTGTATTTCTTCTTCCTCCATCTCACTAAAAAAAACCGCAAAAACCAGACTTTCCTTTTGAAACTAAGAAATACTTAAGAGAATCAATGTTTGGTTTTTAATCACACAGGTACACAGAATGGGCAAGAATAACAGGATCTGAACCAAATTCCTAGAAGCCACTGAAAAAATCAGTGTGAACCAGAACTGATTTTATTTAAGGAGCTTTTCCTTTTTTCTTTGAGAAAGAAAAATTTACTTAGTCCAAGTGTGATATTTATCAAAACTCCACCAGAGATACAGAAAGATTTATGAAGTTACTGTATACATAATCTACCAAAATGATACACTGCATGGACATCACAATTTGCAAAACATGAAGCACCACCACCAAATCTCTCCCTAATTTCTCAAATACACTTAAAAATACTGACATAGCAGCCCCAATACGTATTTAAAGATCCAAATGTTTTCTTTTTTTTCTTCTCTCTTGGATTTACTGTGCACTGAAAACGCAGAAATCAGCAACAGAAACACGTTCTTCTAGCTGCACAGCTTTCCAGCTACTGCTCATGCAGTTTCTGCACTAGTGGATGCAGTGCTAGATGTGAACCCTGTACATCAAACGCTGTGATACAAACTGGGGGACGTGTGAGAATTAGGGCACATCTCTAACAAAACAAGATCAAAAAGATGACCCTTGGTGCCAAAGAGTCTACAGTTACTCCACGAACCAAGGCTGAATAAGGAGGGCTGGATTCAACAAAAAAGCACTATTAAGTAGAGAGACAATATTTTTACTGCAGCAGCACATCAAGAAGTGTAATCAAAAGTATTTTGCCTTCAGAACAGTAGGATCATAACCCTTTATGCCAGAAGAAGAGAGCCGGGCAGTTCAGGGATCAGCGTGAGAGGAAAGCTAAGGCAGACAGCTCTAGACAGGAGGGTCCAAGGCTGTTTGTTGATTTTCAGTGATCACCTTCTCCAATCCTGGTATGTGAGAAATCAAGCAAAGGTCGCAGGAAGCTGACAAGAATGAACAATGAACTCCTGTCTAAAGTCATAAAAAGGAACACACTAGGTGGAAACAGTGGCAAGGAATACAGAGCCACTGTCTTAGCATGAATGAATGGAATCAAGAAAGCCAAAGCCCACTTGGAAAACTGGCAAGGGACTTCAAAAGTATTAAGGGCTACTATAGACATGTCTGCAGCAAATGAAACCATGAAATCAGACAAGGTGTGAAGTTGCTGAAATGGATGAGAAAAATTTCGTTATGATTCAAGAAAGGAAAAAAAAAAAGCACAGGAAATTGCTTTGAATAAACTCAGAAGATTCCTCTCAGAAGAGATAAAATATAATCTTAGGAAAGAGTCTATAGCAGTCTGACAGACAGACGGAAGGGAGGGGTATCAGGAGGCCAGCTAGGACCATTATGAACAACTCTCTTTTATATTATTGCTACATATGATCCAGGACTTTTTAAAATCCAGGATTTTTTAAAGCTTTTATTTTGTTGCTGGAGGTTTTCTTTTGTTTATTTTTCTCTCAACACGTGTTTTTAAGTTAGTCACTTGTTAAGGCAAACGTGGATTGTTTGTTTGCCTATGCTTGTGCTGTATTAAGAATGATCCAAAGTAACCTGAAGGGCAGGGTGCACCCTGTTCATCAGGGAGAATTGTTTCAATATATCCACATAGTGCTGCATTCACCAAGAGTTTTCTGCTAAAAATGTGATTTGATGATTTTCACAATTCTTGGTGTTTTTTTCAACTTGCAAATGTAATTGTTTGACTTTTGAACTGACAACTGCCTGACTGAACAGTACCTGTCCCATATACATTAGGATGGCAAATGTCCTCATCATCCATAAAAAATACTGTGTTTGTACAGTATATCCCATATACAGTCACCTGTGTCCTGATCTTGTCTATAACTTACAGACTTTGGCAGCTTTCCTGAGAAAGAAGATTGTGATTTGAACCAAGTGAAGTCAGGTGATCGCTGACTTCCTGAATTACCTAAGTCATCAAGGTATTCTGCAAAAGGGAATTAATTTATCCTATTTATGAATGGATGGTATTACAGTGTGAATAGAACTCAGTGTCTCTTACAGACGTTGAATTCATATCAAAGAAAATATTCAGTATTATGTACCCAATGTTCAGCTGAAAACATTCCAGAACACACTCTGACTTCCAAGTTTAGACACTGCAGGAAGTTGTGGTATAGATGCTGCATACTCGAGACTGCTTTCCTGGTCTTGTTTAGAGCATTAATTGAAACATGAAGGCCTCTAAGTTTGCTTGCTCCTGGAAAGCGTTTCTGGCCCTTCTGTGGAGACCAGCTATCACATTCAAAAGAATCTTGTCCTTTCAAATGCCTAGATACACTATTCAGGGCCACTTCTTGTTACAAAAAACCACTTAGTCTTAGGTCAAGAAACCCCAAAGTAGTAGCAAAACAATCTAGGAAAAGGAATGCCGCTTCCAGTTTGATACTGCAGTATGACCTTTACAAAATATATCATAGGAGTGGTCTAGAAGTTCACCTTGGTATTTATGACAGAAGTACCTAACCAACACCTCACTGAAGTACAAATCTTGTTTGCTGGATATTTTAGATCACTTCTGATGTATTTACCAACGTATTTGTATAGTTAGACATGAGACCTATATTCCAGACAACCCTAAGTACAAAGTTCTGTACTGCATAACCAGATGACCTTAGAATGCAATGAAAAATTTAATGGAAACAGCTCACTCTCTTTTAGTACTAAACTATTAATATATACAGTATAAAGCACTGATAGTCTGGACTGGCTCGGTTAACAAAAAGCACTTGACCTTCATTGCCAGTTTCTGCTAATCAGTTTAAATCCTGCTCCTCCACCCCCTCCATTCTGATTATAAAGTGCAAAACCCAGGACAATTCGGAGTCCAACCTCCACTGCATTCAAAGCAGAGGAGGAAAAAGATTAAGTTCAATCAAAACTACTTTTAGTTTCAACTTCTAAAATGGAGCAGTAATTACAGTCTGAAGTAGTTAAAGGAGAATACAGAGTAAAACAAGGGAATTAACTCTTTAAAAAAACTCAGAGGGCATAAGGCATAGTACTAAATATTTATTACATACACACCTTGGCCAATATTTCTTCAATGAAAGCTCTAAATATTTAAATTCACCTTTCTAGAACCAACAATAATTTAATGCAGAGCAACAGGTGCCTATAATTGGTGGCAGGAGAATGGGAGAATTGAGAATAGAGTATTAGTGACACCTAAGACCTCTGTATGTTTTGTAGGGAACAAGACTCTGATAATGGAAGATTGAAAACATTTTTCTCCAAAATTGAAAAACAATCTGGTTGCACCAGACTACTCATTACTTTTGCAGGCCAGGTGAGGAAGAGTTTCTCTCTCTATCACCACACAAAAACAAATTCCTGAAGCTTTTGGTTTGTATCAGTTCATCTCAGAGTTGAGCTTAACTAAGACAATTCAGTTAAGGCTTTGGCAGGTGGGAAGCGAGCGAGTGAGTGAGTACACAGACAGGCTACACTCCTGCAGGATCCTTAGGGGCTAATACTACTGTAACTGGCTACAGCTGTACTAAAAAACCCTAAAGATCCTTCAGTTGTATTCCCCAGCACATGAGACAAGATGAGAAATTGATTTTAGTATGTTTGCTCTGCAGTAGACATATTACAGACTGTAAGTATGTAGGCTGTAGTGAAAGTCCTGTATTCATCAGATCTAAGAGTTCTCACATAATAACTATGAGCCACTGCAGGCATGTGATAGCCAAACCTACTTCTCATCACTTTATAAACTAGTTTCCACAGTTGATGCAAGTATCTGTCAGAAAGATCTGTCTACCTGCCGTTGAAAAGTTAAGGTAATTCTTAACTTTAGTGTGTGTGAGAGGGGATGTTGTTGGGTTGGGGTTTTTTTTTCATATATATTCTAACATAACTGAGTGCCAGACTCCAGTGCTGAACTGAAATACAGTTTACAAGGTTCTGGTGTTTTGTTTTCTTTGAGGGTTGTTTGGGTTGCTTTTGTGGTTTTGGGTTTTTTTCACTGACTTAAAAGAAAAACAGGCATGACAACACATCAAGGTATTAACATCTTAAAAATTTTAAGGCACATTCCAACAAAATAAACTTTTATTGAATGCAATATTAGGCATTCTGGGTTTTTTTAAGGGAACAGTGCTTCCCTCCCCCCCCAAGAGATTCCCTTTGACAATTTCCAAAAGCTGTATTTCAGTTACAGAAATATTTCTCATGATTAGAAACAACAAACTTCAGTCTAAATTGTCCTTGAATTATGAAGTGCAACTAAGTTCTTCCAGAAGATAACAGTTTTCAGTAGGCACTAGAATGAGAAGCCTGCAAGTTGTTTACAGTTGCTGGGTACAATGTTAAGTTCATTCAAATTTTATACTAATCCATCTAGAGTGTTGTTTTTGAAGAATTATATAAAAAGTGGGATTTAAGAATAAAGAAATGCAGCTTAAAGAGCAGGTTGTCACCATTTACAAAAAAAAAAAGTCTCGATGGCAACCTGCATATTTCATACCACTTCCACAGTATGTCAGCTAGCAGAGGCTTAGTCCAATAATTTAAAACTTTAGATAGGAATGTCTTTTGGTTCTGAACGCAGATCATAAGTCAACATGTTCAGTATGTGAAGGCTCAGCTGTTTCACCCTCTACTTCCTCTCCTGTGGAGTTAAATAGCACAATTAGAACACAAATCTACTACCAATTATACATACATAATTATATATAATAATGATTTTTGAAATTCGGATTCTTTTAAAGAGAAACCCAAATGAACATATTCATCAAGAGCAGAGAAGCAATTAAGCCATATATAACACCTGCTTACACCATTCTCCTAACCTAAGCTTGTATTTACTTTTTTTACTATATGCAAACAAAATTTTTCAAATAAACTGGTATTATGCTGTAAGTGGAAGGAAAAAAAAAAAATCAGCACAGACACTTCTATTCTAGGCTTTTGTTTTCAGCTATTCAGAGTGAATTTTCTCCTTTCCACCAAACCTGTCAGTAGCAGTTCCAGTATTTGAAAAAATAGGGCAAGTCTTACTCAGAATTGTTTTTTATAGTACAAACTGCTCATTTCAGATGTTAAAATAACCTTTCAAAAAGCGGAGCAATTTTATTATAATGGGAAAAGCCTTATCTAAACAAACAAACAAAAAAAACTCTAAGCCAATTTGTCAACCTTTCATTCTACTTTAAGTCTCAAACTGTCAGACCACATTAATAAAGGAAATAACTGATACCCTGCATATCTGTATCAGAGAAGTACAGTACTGATTCTAAAGGACTAATAACAGTGAACACAGAGTAAATGGAATGAACTGAGTAGCCTTGAGCAGCAATACAACATCCATCTTTACAACTTATTAGTACAAGATGAAAAAGCAGTCTTGGGATGGAAATGGGGGGACCAAAAAACCCACCCAAACAAGCTAAGAAGTAAAAAGAAAATAAAGGTATGAAATTAGGGGTCTCTCATCTCTTCTCCTACAGCTGTTATTGCGAAATAATGCCATCTTTCTCTTTGGAATTGTAAAAGAAGCCTAGATGGAGTAATGGAATATTTAATTAATGTAGTTCTGTCCATATGGGTCAACACATCCTAGAAAAAAATGTTAGTTGCATTTTTGGCTGAAGGTACTGTTTAAGTGAAGCTAAACAGCTCCCTATGACTGATGGATCAATGTCTTCCCCCATTTTCACCTTAACACCAGCTCCGGCACTTATGTGATCACAAAAGAAATAAATTCAGCTTTGTCATCCAGCAAAAAGAATTCATCATTTTCTGAGATTTCAATGAGCTTAAGTTTGCATGCAATCAGATAAACCCTTAAGTCACTACAATTAATGATAAAGGAAAGAAGTAGGGAGGACAAACTCATTTTTATAATAGCAGAAATTTGCTAGCTCATTTTATGTAACAAAGCCAAACTCTTAATTGACTTTAAAACACAACTTTGAGTTAAGCAAAAATGTAGCAACACAAGAACAAAACGTTTAAAAACATAAACCACCTTTAAGCAAAAAACCACACCTGTCAGTGTGGCCTACACTATAAACTTTTGATACAGACCACAGCTGTACAAAGTTGAAAAATAATACAGGGGGGTTTACAAGTAACTAGACCCTTAGACTGAAATAAAACTCCAAGTTGTTGTTAAACCACATTTCCTTTAAAATTGTCACTGAAAAGCTACTTGCCTGGTTTTACAGTTTGAACACACGTTCCATCCTTATCTTCAAATCCTTCTGAACATACACATTTGTAACTACCTGATGTATTAACACAGTCTTGGTTCTCTTTTGTGCAGACCTTTTCAGGAAGGTTACATTCATCTATATCTAGAGAGAGTACAGGGAAATAAAGAGTCCACTGCTGTTATTTTGTTATAAACCTTATTTGTTCTCAGTCATATAAACAAAATTCTATTCAAATATGAAAAACACTGAAGAGCAGAATGCTGCTGCAACAGATTTAACTTCTGTCAAAATAATCTAGGTCTTCATGATTTGGACTGTTTCAAAGTTATTCAGGTAATACCAAGTACTGTTGTTTTTTAATTTTTTGCAGGTCCCTGTACGGAGAAATGTATTGAGCACTTATGTTTGTCACAATTATGCAATTTATCTTTACCTACTGAACATTTCCCCCACAGTCGTTTTCTATTCCTGCCATCAGAGTATAGCTAAAGGGAACAGAGCTTGTAAATACTATATCATCACAGTTAATAGCTACTTCAGATCACACAAATGTTCTGCTCTTTCCCTCAGAGGAAGTCTAATTTTACATTATAATCACTAAGAATGAGTATCATTTGCACTTGGACATTGATGGATTAACAGAATTCCTGCCTTTCTGTTATAAAATAAATAGAAACCCAGATCTGATGCAATGGTAAGTAACTGACAAAAGACTCATGTAGCTGTTTCCTGAGCCTACCATAAACTACCTTGTTCCTTCATATCAGCGGTTCACTGTAAGTCTTGTCAAGTATATTAGCTCAGTAATATAAAGGAAATTATTGAGACTGTCTTTGTAGCTAATACCAGAATGACTGAGTTCATTTTGACAGGCATGAAAGCTGAAGCACACAAATGTGAAGGTCCTTACGAGCTAACCATGGCTAACCAAACCAGTGTTCTACCAGGTACTGCTAAATCCACCAACCTGTACACTTCTCATCTTCCTTCACATATCCAGATGTGCAGGTCTTACATTTTTCAGAACCTTCTCCTGTGCAACCTACACAGCTGGCATCACATGCTAAAGATAAAATATTTTATGCATTAAAAATTGTGTATCTGGGCTTTAAAATACCACCCTTAAACTCAAACAGCTTACCCACACAGGGAATCATAGAATGGCTTGGGCTGGAAGTTGACCTTAAAGATCATATAGTACCAACCCCCATGCCATGGCTTATTTTCACTAGACTGGGTAGCTCAGAGCTCCATCCAACCAGTCTTTGAACACATCCAGGGACAAGGCATTCATAACTTCTCAGGTCCAGAGCCTCAACACCCTCAGAGTAAAGATTTTCTTTCTAATATCTAATTTAAACCTACTCTCTTTCAGCTCGAAGCCATTCCCCCTTGTCTTGTCCACTACATTCACTTGTAAAAAGTCCCTCTCCACCTTTGTTGTAGGCCTCTTTAGGTACCGGAAGGCTCTGGAGCCTTCTCTTGTCCAAAATGGACAATCCCAGCTCTCTCAGCCTGTCCTCATATGGAAGGTGATCCTCTTGATCAAGATCATCACAGTTGTCCTCCAGACAGGCAGGATCACTCAGGCAGGCCCATGCCTTCTGTATACTGGAGGCCCCAGAGCTGGATGCAGTACTCAGGGTGGGGGGGGGTCTCACAAAAGCCATGTAGAAGCAACCGAAAATCTCTTGTTTTGCTCATACAATAGGTCTAAAGCCTCATCCTCCCCATGCTCAGTGAGGATCAGACCACACTGAACCAAATACCTATCATGCATTTCCTAGCATTATCTCTAGCATTACTTTAGGATTCTAGACAGTAAAATACAAGAGCAAATTGAAAAGAAACCTTTGCAGGAGAAAGATCCATCTGTGTTCAAACAATACTGGTGATCTTTGCAAGGAGAAGCAGCACATTCATCTAAATCTGAAAGATAAAAAGTGACAAGTTACCTAAAGGAGCCAGATTGAACAGCCAGATTAACATTTGAATGCTATAAACTGACTGCATTGGGAATAGCTGCTGCAATGAGTTTGAGGTCAGGTATGCAACACGTTAGACACAGAACTAGCATGGTAACACACACTGTTTTGTTTAGCTTAAACCTGTATTAGAAAACCAAAACTGATCCTCAGATGTTTTATGATGACAATAAAAGATGTATACCTGCAATCCTTGTCATTTTCAAGTCATGCGTTCATGCAAATATCATAACCAAGCAGACAGACTACTGTTCTGGAACACTATTTTCTCCTATACTCCTACATTACTAAGTTATGGAACTTTTTATATGACTAAAAAACTTTTACAAATCCACATACATATACCACTTAGTATTCTACACAAAGCAAATTGGAGTAAACCAGGTTATGATTAGTACCAGTCAAGCTGAAAACCAATTCTAATGCAGAGTTAAAAATTGCAAGCCTTATGATTTTGAGGAAAGGCTGCAACAGTATTTAATTTAAAAATTCAGACAAAGAAAGGTTATTTCAGTCCCTCTCTTCCTGTCATTGCTGTCACTCTCATCTTGTGCTGCACCCATCATTCCTACTGCTTACTCAATTGATCTATAGCTCATTAGTGGCAATAATTATTCGGGAAAAACCCAGCTGTACAGAAAATAGTATCAAAGCATCTCAAAAATGTCCTGGGAGTGAGTACTCAGTAGTTGCCTAAGCAGGTATTGCAAGAGCTGTAATTCAAGCCCAGTTCTCACTGGCACTTTGAAAAGGAAGCAGCGTTCACATAATTTCTAAGACACTGTTTCCGGGCATTATGTTAGAGATCTTTAAGGGGTCAAATTCAACCATTTAAACAGAACGTGTTACTCTCCACTAGTCTGTTCCTGCATCAGGAGTATTTTCAATGTTCGCATTTTTCCTGACGTGTTTCACACGTCTCTCCTCATAAACCAAGTTAAATGCTAAGATAGAAACAGGCAAGAGATTAATGGAAGCACTGAACTTGATGCCTCTCGGTATTTCTGCCCAACAACAGGAAAAGTTGGCATGCATGGCTTTTAGTGAAATGTTCAAACTCAGGGTTGAGCATTTTCAATGAAGTTATGTGAAGGTTAACATGCAATTAGTGCAAAATATGTAGTTAAGTTTACAGGAATCTTCTAGTAATTGACAGAACAGCTTAAATCAAGGACAGGACATTATTTAGCATTCAAATAAACACAAGAAAACTCCTGTCTAAAAAGAAACGCCCCACTTGCTGCTACATGTGTTCTACTAAACTAAAAAGACATACAGTGAACAGTATGATAAAGATAACTATCATCACCAAGCAATCAGTGGTGAGAAAATACTGCTTTCTTGCAACATGAACCAAGTTAGGAAGAGACTAATAAAACTGTAGAAATCTAAACTGACAGATCATTTCTATAAAATACAATAAAACTTGGAAGTGATGTCATCTAATCTTACTAGTCATTGTTACTACAAACCTGTTTGAAGTCGGCCAAGCACTACTCACCCACACAAGCTCCATCTTCATTTTTAACCCAGCCTTCTTTACAGTCTTGGCAGTCCTTGTTACTTGAACCAGTACACGTCTTACAGGCAGCATGGCAGACTGAGAGGAGAAAACTACAACCTGAGTTTTGCTGAGAGATCCCAAGACAAGTTCAGGGACATAAACTCTCAGAGAAAACTTTATTTAGGATTCACTGAAAGCCATCATCTTTTAGTAGCTTGAAACTCCCATTCACAAGATGGCACCTCCACAAGATTTAATTTAGAAACCTGCAGCTATCTGACCAAAACAACTGCAAAATCCCAAAATACGCCTGGAAACCAAACCTAGCAATTACAGTTATTTGCATCACTGAGAACACTGACATGAAATTTTAGTGACTAGAAGTGGCAGGTCAAATTTCTAAAATATTTGGAAAGACGACATCAGGAAGGCAAACTTGGCTCAGCCCCTCAGTCCGCCTGGGACAGGACTTTAAACATCAAACTCTGCACTTCTGTATCTAATGAATCCTCACAGTATTTACATGTGCAACTACCTAGGAGAGCAATATGTGAAGTGATATTACTCTGAAGAACTTCAGAAGGAAACAGCCTAGAAATCCAGTTGTATTTCTGTGTTTTATGCTTATATATATATATATATATATATATATATATATATATATATATATATATAACATACACATACAACACACCCCTACGTAACATATCTTTGTTGTATACTGTAATCTAAAACAAATGGTATAGAACAATTACTACACAACCAGATTAAGAAAAAAACCAATATAGACTATTTAAAAACAATCTTCTTAGACACCAAGGTCAGGATGTAACTGTTGCAGAATCACATCAAGGGTCTAAGAACAACTGAAAATCTGACAAATGCAAAATCTTATTCCTACAGCGTGACTTTGTTTCAAAATTAAACTCAGGCACACCTAACTGGAATCTAAGTACTTTGTAGCGCAGATTAACTGTTTCCATGCCCATTTATTCCATTTAAGCTTATCTGAGACATGAGGAAAACCTGGCTTTTAAAGCGGTACAGTTTGCAGTAATTTCAGCTCAAGCTTTTAACAATACTTTGGAAGCAGAGAGACAAAGATTTTTATGACTTCTGCTTCTTAAAGCAGAAAAAAAACAATTTAAAAATCAAGGGCAGTGTGGAAGGATGACGTAGCCCAACCTTAGAATTTCCTCAAACCGACATGTCTTTTATGCTTAAAGCTGAGTGACCATTTACATTTGTTAGTTTCAACTGTTTCTAGTTTTGTTACAAAAACTGAAGAAGTAACACAAAGATATAAGCATGTGTTAACACTTCATTACCTGTACAAACAGAATGTGTCTCATTTCTCAAGGAACTGAAGTAACCACTGGAACAGTCCAAACAAAATTCTCCTGTGTACTCCTTCTTACAGCTACATGAGCCATCTCCACCTCGGGTACCATCACCATCACAGTGGCCATTTCCATGGCACGGTCTTTCTGATCCACCACGGCAAGCTAAAAATGATAAAAAATATTTTTAAATTGGATGTTTAAGGAAATAACTTTCTGCTCTCAGACACAAGCACCCAAAGCGCCTCCCTCTTCACAGAAAATAAAATAAAAAATAACTTTAAAAAGTCATACTAAAGCAGGATATAATTTCCAAAAATATTTTTCCCCCTTGAGGGTAACCAAAAGGTTTGCAATAAGGCAATGCTCAATAATATATTCAAGTACAAGGGAAACTCAAAACAATCTCCAGGAAAGTTCAGTTATCAATTTGATTTTGGGTAAAGACCATGGCTCAAATTTTTATTTTCCTAATTTCCTGGATAAAATTGTTGTCTTTTCTTTTCTGGATCTTTGAGAAGGCTCATATCACATTTGTAAAAATCTACCAGCTATCATTTAGATCAATATAGGGAATGGGAACTTAATTTTTACCAATATGTTAAGTAGCCAAAATCCATCTCTTAACAAGGTGCAAAGTTTGAGAGATTTATAAATTATATCAGTTTCAGAGGCCAAAATATCTTTCACCACTTTTACAAAGACCTTACTTTCACCTCCCACATACTTTTATCCAATTTCTCTCATTGCCTTTTTAACTGATTCTCAGTTTCAAGTTTCTTCATTTAAACCCCAGCAGCATTTGGGCTGCTTTACTCTTGAAACTGGTTAAGGATTCTTGTCTACACAGGTTCTCCAAGGCCACCTAAACAACAGACTTCATGTCACAGAGAGCCTTTAAGGATGGGTCAGGTGTGGATATGAGCATCAGATTCATTTTTTCTCCACATCTTGGTACCCTTGATAGGTTTGTAGATTATAACATGCCCAGGAAACTTTTACTCAGGCAGAATATCACAAGGTAGACACTCAACTATGAGACAGTAAGCAGGTCCATACTACGCAGCATCCCAGGTCTCATGCAAAATATCATACATCACATATTTGTCCATGGCAGTAAAGACTGAAACAAACAGTTAAAAAAATATATCTGCTACTGAATTTTTCAGAAGAAAAATTACCAAGGCAATCAGGTCCATAAGTTCCAGCAGGGCAGCAAACTTCTATTGTTTCAATGCAAAACCACTTGAACAAATCAGGATACTTCTTCTTTCTGTATATGAAAGACATTAATTTACAAACAAGAAGAACAAAGATGCTTTAGCCAACTCACACAACTGATTCAGCACAACACAGGAGACAAACCTTTTGCACATGACAGATTAGAAACCTATTTCTTTGGAAGATTTCAGGAACCAATTTCCAGAAGTCCTCCAACTTGAAAACATATCTTTTAAAATACAGTACTGTTAACAAGCTCTACTCAAATTTTATAGGTTATATTTAAGCAAGAAGTGAAATAAGAGCAACAAATAAAATCAATTCATCTTCATACATGCACACATCCTTTTTTTTAAACACCTTAATTTTAGGGAAGGTTTATATATAGTTAAGCAGTCTTATTTACGTCTTTCTTTTACAGATAATTACTGTGTCTTTATCTCAACTATACAGAAGATAGCCCAGAAAAGATGTTAACATTTGTTCAAATTATTGGCAACTTGATGATAGGGTTAAAATTCCTGCTTTTTTTTTTGAGCACTGATTGCGTATTATTTTATAAGAAATTTTTAAAATTAAGAAGTTAATTATGTGCTTCTTGAGCACCAGCATACAGCCCCAGTTAATTGAGTTCAGCTCCCTGCTCCTCGCAGGACTTCCTACACTAAACCATGTCAGCAAGAGTGTCCTCCAGATGATTCCTGACAGGCCTGGTGCTGTGGGGAACCTGTTCCAGTGATTGACCACCCGTTATGGAACAACTTGTAAAGAACACCTAAGGTATTCATGGACAAAGAAACTGTCTTTGGAAACTGCCACAAAAAACGGATGACATTTGGATACTGCAGGTTAAAGAAAGGAAGGCAAACAATCAATTGCACTCAGAAGGTCTACTAAATACAGATACTTTCCAAAACTCAATGTATTTTATGAATTGTTTTGATTATTTTAGGAAGTCTAATTTGTCAAATTTTTTAGTTTAAGACCAGTTCTGCAAATTTTAGCCAAATTAAAGACTCGGGGTTGCATAGTTTACCTTTCTGGAAGGCATGTCTTATGAGGAGCACCTAAGGACTCTGTGCTTGTCTAGATGGAGGTGGAAGGGGTGGCTCATTGCCCTCTGCAGCTTCCTGAGGATGGAAAGGGGAAAAGGAGGTGCCGATCTCTGTTGCATTTAATTACAGGACACAGGGGAAGAGTTCACAGCTGCACCAGGAGAGGTTTAGACTGGACATTAGGAAACATTTCTTTATCAAGAGGGCAATCAAACACTGGGACAGGTTTCCTAGAGAGGTGGTGGAGGCTCCAAGTCTGTCAGTGTTTCAGAGGTACTTGGACAATGACCTTGACAACATGCCTTAACTTTTGATCAGGTCAGGCAGTCGTGGTCCTGTCCTGTCGTGGTCAGGCAGTTGGACTAAGGGATCACTGTTGGTTCCTTCCAACTGAAACATTCTATTCTCTGCCCTTCAAGACGTGTTAACATAGATACAATCCTGTATAGTTAGGTAGTCATTTAGAAGAAAGTGCAGTATCAAAAAGCCTTATTCAGTTATGTAACATTATAATGGCAGTTCACCAACTGAATTGTAGCTAATTAGGAGACAACCTAAATTAGTGAAAATTCTTAGAGGAAATACGTGATTTCGAACTAAAAAACCCAAACATTAAGAAATCTAAATTCTACACTGCTATCCATGCACTAATTATATTTAAGACTAGTACACAAAAAGCTTAGCTATAACAGAAATCACAGTCTAGCTTAAAATGTAGGTAGAAAAGTCACTCTACCATCCTCAAGTGATCCAACTTCTTGATTAGCACCAACTATTCTTTTGATTGCCAGGAGTGCAAAATATGTTTTCAGGGAAAAAAAGGAAGCAAACAAAAAACTCTCAAGAACCAAAGAGCCCCATGCAGTCTTGTGACAAAGGAAAACAAATAAGGGACTACAAAATTTTCCAATGTTAGTTTGCCTGACATCCCCCGGTAACTAAATAGACAATGTTTAAGAAATTAGTTTAGATGCTTTGGTACAACACTGTTGGAATTTAAAATCAAAAAGAACATAGCACAACAGCATATGATACTAGAAGTTAGTCTGAAACCAGCTGAACCCAATGGCAACTCTTGAAGGACAATGAAGAACTACCCATGCTGCTATTGTTGAGTAACAAGATTTAAGATTATTAGTTCATCCTCTTAGATTTGTTCACACAAATATCTGTACCAAAAAAATGATACTTACAATTTGAACCACCATTTCTCTATAAGTTCTTCATGTTCTTCTACCATGTTGTTACATTCAAAGTTACTACTGTCACACAGATTCTCTAAGATCTCTACAAGACGAATTTCACTACAAGCAGAGAAGTAAAACTGTAAATTTAATTTAAACATTCAACACAAGACCTGACAGAGTAGACAGACTTCAGTGAGAATATCTCATCAGTTTATGGGGTGCCCTGAATTACTTTCAAAACACACCAAATATCAGAGTAAAAAACTAATGAGCATTACCTCAGTTGAAAATCCATCCCCCCAAAATCAGAATAATAACCACAAGAACTTTGTGACTTGCTTGCATTTACTATGCTTGCAGATTGTAGATTTGATAGATTTTTAGCTTCCCAGAAAATTGGAATGTATCTCACAGTAACATCTCAGTGCTCCAACTAAGACAAAAAATTAATTTGAAATGCAGGAGAAAGATATCAGGTTACTTTTCTCCATGGTTAACCAGATACGAGTACAGTAATCTGCTTTCTTTTTGGCACTGAAACAATGACAACTCTAGAGAGGAGATATTGCTTTAATTCTAAATCAAGTATTTCAGTACTCTGTACCTTTCATGACGAGCAATAAAGTATTGACCATTACTTAGATTCATTATCTTAAGACTTTAATACATTAAAAAAAATCTGCTATGGCTAATAACAGAATTAACTTCTGCTGTTTTCAGAAACAAGATGAATAAAGGCAATAATAAGGTGTTTGAGTCTTAGATTCTATTAAATTTAGATTACAATGTAATGTAACATTATATTCATTAAGAATTTAAGAGAAACCTTAGCTGCAAAGTTCAATACTTAAGTTCCAAACAAACACTGGTACAGTGAGGTTACACACAGAGAACACAAAACGCAGCTGAATGAGAAGTACTGAGACAGCTCACCTGGACTCATACTTTGACAGCGTCTTCTCTTCCCAAGCAGTGTTTCCACCACCAAAGTTTTTTTTAGCTGTATCTGCTAAACCCTACAAACAAGAAGTACCAGAAATTACAAAGGGTTTGTTTCTAACAAAAATTAAGGGCAATAATAAGTGCTTATACAGAAATTGTGAAAAGCACCATGCAGAAACTACAGTAGAGCTCTCAAGCTGTTGATCAAATTCCTGAGTGAAAGCAACAGCTAATGACAAGACAAAAAGTGAGAAAGTGCATGTTACAGCATAGCATGATTAAATTTTCCTAACACATAAACAAGGCCTTGTTACAGTCTTGAGTCACAAAAAAACCCGCCGTGCACGTACGAAACTTCACACCCTTTTCCCTCAAGTTCTCAGTAAGTTTATTATTATCACTTGAACAGAACCTCTACTTCATTCAGTTTGACAACAGCCCAATCTGCGCCACGTTGTAAGTTAAGCACACAACCGAGCAAGAGGGCGATCAGCACAGCTGTCACAGCCAATGCCACAAACGGCACCCGGCAGAAAACCCGCAGCTCAAGTGACCTGCGAGCCCGCAGCAGCCGATGTGCGGATGGAGAGTACCGAGCACCTGTCAACAGCACAGCAGCCCCTCGCTGCCGACAAAGAATTTACTGTGCCGCACGTACGGCTGCTGCAAGTGGCAACAGGCAAGGTCTGGAGACGAAGCTTTCCACCAGCACTTCTCACAGAGCCGGGCACGCTCCAAAGGAGCCGGCCTTTTTGCACAAAAAACACCTTTGGCGGCTGAGATGGAGGAGCTCTGCCACCCACCCACCACAGCCCTGCGACCGCTGCCGGAGCGGGACCGGCCGCTGCCGCAGCAC
>JAHLSL010000009.1:27943210-27986626 GCA_025920805.1 Petroica traversi
GGGACTCCCAGCCCGCACCTGCGGGGCTCGGCTGGGTGTCCCCTGCCGGGGCCGGGGTGCCCGGGAGCCATGGGGACGGGGAGAACGCGTTCGGGTTGGCTTTGGGGAGGTTTCATCGAGAGCATCCTGCATGTGTGTTCCCCAGCCCCAAGAGTGCCATTTCTCTCTCCATCGCTCCGTCGCACCTCTGTGTCTGGCGGTGTCCCACACTTCATTTCCTGCCTCAGCCGTCTCTTCTGGTTTTCTCCCAGTTTTTTTGGGATTTTTTCAGCCAGTTCTGAAACTCATGAGGAAGTGCATGTAGAAATAGTAACTTCAGGTTTTTTTTCCTAATACAAGAAGAAAAAGCAATCTCAGCAACCTCAAGGTTTAAATCTGACCTCATTGAAGTTTTTGCTCTAGAGCATACTTGGAAGAGGTATTGAAGCAAAGGAAAAAAAACATGGAAATTTAAGATAATATGAGTTTTGGCAAAGCTAGATCAAGCGAAAGAGAGAAGACCTTAGGCCGAGGGGCGCTTGGTTATGCTTGGATGCCTCTATGTGAGGTAGTGAAATGACTCAGTAGTCAGATTTGGCTGCCGAAGTTTATCATATCTCTTCTGAAGCGTGTTTGAAAAACGCAAGTGAACTAAATATGGTAGGTTTTTCACGAGAATAGTAAAAAATCTATGTGAACTAATGATGCTTCCACTGAAAAAGTATAAAACAACAACAAACCAATTTCTGATGGAAGTACCTCAGCTTTTTTTTTTTTTTTAACATAAACCTCATTTTTTTTTCCCCACACAGTTTAATCCCAGGAAAAGATGAATACTTTGTGTTAAAAAACCCTGCTCTTCTATGATTCAGTCATGATGTAGATTCCTGGGGGGAGTCAATGTGGGTATCTTGTAGGCCTGGGGAAGATTCTTCTGAAGTTGCTAAAATGTAATCAATGGACAAACCTATGTGTATTTGCTTATGATTATATAAACTTCATTAGTAAATGATTTTTATTAAGTGACGATCTGTTTCGGTGCTTTTGGCATTTAAAAAATAAAGAACTATAATTACAAGTATTTTGCTTTTACATAGCAAATTTATTTTAATCATCAAATTCAGTGTCTACCTGTCTTGATAAATTCCACTTGAATTTTGATGCTTGTCAGCATCAATTTTCAACAGAGCAAATTATCTTGAGTCATGACAAGACCACTGAATTTATTAGGCTTTATCTCAGAAACCTGGGTGTTGTCTTTATGGTTTGGTTTTTTATCTTCCAGCATGTTTCCCTTCAGGGAATTTCAGTATTTATAATGCATATGATTATCTTCGAGATGTACAAGTATGCTGGCATCCCTATTTTCTTCAGGCATACAAAAGTATTGGAGTCAACAAGATTAAAAAAAAAAAAGCTTGTGATAAACTGTGGGATGTGTAGCTTCACTTTCATTCTGATTTAGGAAGTTGGGATTGATTACTCATGTGATTATCAGCTAAAGATACCAGGAGCAGGCTGTGTTATAGATCGGTCAGAGGATAATGAATGCAGTATTTGTAGGTGAAGCTAACAGCTCTTTGTTATGCAGATGATGTAGTTAGGAAGGAAAAAATAGAGCTTATTGGCACTTGGGTTCTTCTATAAGGATGTATTGGGTCCTTAAATACCTGCAGTGTTAAGAAGCTGTGAGTTTGGAGTCAGGAATACCTCCCTTGCTGGTAAATATGCTGTTTCACCTGATGCATGAGCTGCTCAAGTGCCATGTCGCTGTGTGCAAGTGGATTGACCCTTCCGTGTACATTTTTCTCCTTCTCAGTTAAGTTTGGCCAGAAACATGAGATTCTTCTGTAATTATTGGAAGAATTCGGCAAGATTGCCTTCTATAGACAAGAATTTGTGCAACATCAATTGCCCTGTGCAGGGACTTAATTCCTGCCAGAAGCTTTTTGAGGGATTCCTGATGTCAGTCCCATACTTCTTTTCCTACTCCTGTGGAAAAAGGATTGTATTGTAGCATAAGCCATCTTTATCCATTCTTGTAAAGAAGTAACACGAGGCACAGGTTAAAAAGGCTATTCCCACTTCCTGAGATGAAGGGTTTCTTTAAGTTCCTCACAATACTCTATCTTTGAGCCCAGGCTTAGAGATTCAGTGAGTCTGTAGCAGAATGATGATCAGAAAAAGAGATGCAGTCAGTGAGATATATAAAATATTATGCAGATACATGCAATTTACAGGAAGTGCACAAATTTCAGGATTTATTGATGCTAGTTATGAATATAAGGAGCATGATGTCAATCGTTATTACTAATGAGCAGCACAAACATCGCTTCAGGAAAAGATAGCTCTAGGAGGCAGTTGCTAAGTGATCCCAGGAAATCTGCCAACTATCTTACATCTGTTTGATGGACATATTTAGACCAAAACACAGAAGAAAACATCTCTAACCAGAACCTCAGCTGTACCTTAAAAATGCTGGTTTGGAAATCTTGTTTCTGTGAGAACAGAGCAGGAATAACAAAAACCAAAATCTCTTGTCTTTTATTAAATTGTAAACTTACAAAAAATTGAGAAGCTTAAATTAAAAGAACATGACATAGATTTACTCTGCTATCACCTGGACATATGATATTCTCTTAAGGATAAAATACAGCATAAATACTACCATAGGAATGGCTCAACAGTGTTGTGAAATGAAGCTCTGGGGAGAGGAGGCCTTCATTTCTGGGTAGAACTGTGAAGGATGGGGTACAGACTGTCTCATGCCTTTGTGACATGTGCGGCTGCCAGAGGGGATTTGTCCTTCTCTGGCCAAGTCCAGACCTAGCTGCTGGCAAACTCAGCAGATCAAAGTACCCTCTTCTGAATAATATCTCATCCTTGTGCATCCTCTCCCGGTGTTTTTGAAGCCCTGAACACATGAGAGAGTATTTTCTAAAGATCATGTGTAAATCCAATGTGCAGTTAAAATGAGGGAGAATTACAAAGCTGTCTGTCCCACAAATCACAGACATGATTGAGGTGACACTCAGCAGTGGGGCTGTATGGAATGCAAAGGGGTATACTTTCTTAGGTAGGGTCCATGTTGTCTTTGAGTTTTTTTAGTTGGTTAGATTATATTTACAGAGGGTGGCATAAATTCTGAAATGCTTTTGAATATATTTTTGACTACCTTAATTCACTGAATGTAGTAAAAAATTTCCTGGATTATTTGACTTACTTGTCTTTGTTTAAACTTTTCGACTGCTGCAGTCATCAATCTTTTTTTTTTCTGGTTGTACACTTCATGGCATGTTATTTATGTAATTTCTTTTTAATAATAATAGAATATATCTGAATTTCAGACCCAAGATGGCTCAGAAGAGGAGCTCAAGTGGGCGATCATTCCCATTGCTGCTGCTGCTTATTGCTGTGGCCTTTGTTCATTTAACTGTCTGTCCTTTTACAAAAGTGGAGGAAAGCTTTAACCTACAAGCTATACATGATGTGGTGTACCACCAGCTGGACTTCGACAAGGTAAATTGAAAAGAATGTCTTCATTTTTGGACAGTGTTATTGATGGCAATTCCCTGCAGTGTAGGATAAATGTGGTGTGAATATGATTTATTTTCCCTCGTTTCTGATTACCCGTTTTAAGTAGATTCTTCTTTTTGCAGTATGACCATCATGAATTTCCTGGAGTTGTCCCAAGAACGTTCCTCGGACCAATTTTTATTGCTGCTCTTTCCAGCCCAGCTATCTACGTACTTTCTGTGCTAAGAATGTCCAAGTTTTATTCCCAGCTGATAGGTATGAGAACTTCAGATCCTCAGAGATGTCACCCATTAGAGCATCAGTTAAAACATCGTTGTTACTTTTGGATCAATGGTTAAATTGTGATATTCTTTTCCTCAAGGAAGGAAAACCCAAACTGGTTGGTACTTGGGTATGCTCTCTCTGTGGGGAGTAACAGCACACAGAAAGTCTCTGCTAACAAATGTTAGCAGTGTAGAAAAAGCAAGTGTCTCAAGTATCTTCAGAGAGTACACTCCACGTATGCTTGTGCAGAACTACCAGGCAAGTTAAAAGTGAATTAGAACAGATAAACTAAATGGAGTTTTGTTTGGGTTTTTGTTTCTTTGAAGGTAGTTATATTGTGGTATCTTCAGTGTTAATCTTCAGAACATCTTCCCATTACATTATGTAACATGGCCATTCATCAGTGCTCCATCAGATACTACTCTCTAATTCCTGTTTTTATTCTCCTGATAGTCCGAGGAAGTTTGGGGCTTAGTGTAATTTACACATTATGGAAGCTGCAGAAAGAAGTCAGAAAACAGTTTGGAGCAACTACAGCATCAATCTTCTGTCTCATCACTGTTACTCAGTTTCATTTGATGTTTTACTGTACAAGAACCCTCCCTAATGTGTTTGCACTTCCTTTTGGTAGGTATTTCATGGGAAAAATTTTAAAATCTAAAACGTGTTTTCAAATGTATCAGTAGTTAAAGCACAGGAAAAGTATGGTCAAACCAAATTAACATATCTACTTGATTAAATTGTGTGATAATAAGACTAGAAAGCTTGAGATTTCTTTCTTTTACCATATATATTTACAGTGACTGTTGAATCAAGTTTTATTGAAAGTGAGTATGTGTGGGATTTGCCAGATGGCTTTGATTAGCAAGAGGTTTGAGTATACATCTAATGCATAAAGCATAGAGCTATGAAAAGGCATGAGGTACATCTGCAGTTCAGAAAAACCCTGTGAACTTAGTCTGGACAGGAAAGCACTTTCTCATGAGACTGTAGAAGAAATTCCTGCTGCAACATCTCCATCTTCCCCTTCTGAAGCTGTCTACAAATGCAGCAGTTTATGTACTTAAAGTAAAAAAAAAAAATCAAAGTCAAACATACAGTTTTACTCCAGAGCTGATGAGGAGGAAGATTAATCACATGTGACAGACATTAGCTGAGTCACTAAATGCTTCAGTGCAAGTTGTTCAGTTAATAAAATTGTGAGGTTAATGTAAGAACCTGTACAGATGATAAATGAGAAACAAACGCAGATGAATTGTCAGATAAACACTATGTAGTAATAAATGTCTCAGATAATTTTTGCATATTAAAAAATACAAGTTGTTTCATGATTTTGTACCTTAGTATTTCACGTTTTCCTTAGGATTCTGAGCACTTTACGATGTAGAGATTTAAACTAAAAGTATAGACAACTTCATCTCTAGAGATATGGTGTGTCCCACGGAATCATGCAAATTAATTTATAGATTTTTCTCCCTCAAAAGTAGTCTGTAGTCTCATTTTTATATTCGAAATGGGTTTATCATGAATATAGAATATAAATAACCAAGAGTATAAAATCACTGCTCAGCTGATATTGAGCAATAATAATTCTGAGTTGTAGTTTGAGAAGCTTTTAGTACTCCCTTAAGGTTTGTTTTTCTTTCCCCCCACCAATAGCTATTAAATACACTGCTTAGAAAGAGTTCCTATGTGTTCCTTCTGTGGTTATACTTTTCCTAATTACTTAAGCATCAACAGTGTAAAGCTATGCATTATTCCAAATTACATTTCTCTGACAAAGGAAGAATTTCTAGACTAGAAATTGTAGGAAGACCGAGAGGCGATTGATGGGAAGTTAGAGGAACAAGAAGATAGCATTGAGTGTTATTTACCCTTTAGAAAAGAAATAATTCATTATGTTGGATGATATGTTTTGGGGGTTTTTTTGGTATAATTTCTGTGGGTTTTTTTTGCAGTGCTCCTGGCATTGACATTTTGGATACAGCAAAAGCAAAGGCCATTCATTTGGTTCTCAGCTTTGGCAATTATAGTCTTCAGATCAGAGCTCTGCATATTCTTAGGCCTCATGCTCCTGGTGACATTATTAACTAAAAGAATCTCCATTTTCAAGGTGCTTTCCCATGCTGTTCCTGCTGGAATGTTTTGGTTGGGTAAGTGTTTGCATGGAAGAAAGCAAATGACATTAAGTTCAAGAGAAGTCTGGAGTTTTGACTGGTGAATGGCCCTTAAAGGTTTTTTTGTGGGGGTGGCAGTGTGGAGAGGGTAAGTGGGGTGTTGTGGGTTGGTTTTGTGTTAGATTCTGTTTGCTAATATGACAGGATTTTTTTTTCTTCGAAAATTTCTATGTGAGGAACTAGATGTGCACAGAGCAGAGATGCTTACAGTATAATGTCTTTAGATGCTTACAGTGTAATGTCCTGATCTTAAAGAGGCTTAGATGTGCAAGTTGACTTCAGTACAATTATTGCCTGGCTATAGCTACGTGTGCATATTATCAGTCGTAGTATCTATTGCCATGGTGATAAGCTGAGTCCCAGGATAAAATACAACTGTGTGACAGACAGAGATACCAAGCAAGAGGGTTATGGGGAGAGTTACAGTTCAGCTCTGTTCTGTTATTAAATTAAATTTAACAGCTTAAGTCATCTCCATGCTCTAGAGGTTGAAAAATTCCCTTGTCTCTACCCATCTAAGGAAGACCAATGTATATCTGCCCATAAATACTCTAAGCTGCTCTGCCAGCCTACCTAATTAAAAAAGCTGTTGTCAGATGTGTGATGATGACCCATGGCAGTGTGCTGTCCCTTGCTCAGAGTGCACAATAGAAACACTAAGCAGTTATGCCAGGTGCATTTGGAGGCACCTCATGATATAAGCGTTTGGAGGCCCAATGGGAATTAATCCCTGGCATTTCCATGTCCTATCTGAGCAAAGTCCTTAAATACCAGGGCAGTTTTCACAGAGCTGAGTGGAGGAGATGGGACTGACAGTTACGCTACTTTTTCTTTCTGCCTTTCATCCCTTATGCTCCTTCTCCCTCCACTTAATGAATAGTAGCAAACTTCATTATTGTTTTTTCTAACTTAACAAAAAACAATTGTAGCTTTACAATAAAAATTTATTTAGTACTATTTGAAATTAATATGAGCTTCTTATCATTCATTACATTTAATACTCTTATGAAACAAACCTCAATTAAACCATTTTTTTCAAATCTGGAGTTGGAGTGGGGCAAATCCCAATTGGATTAATATCTAACGTGCTTCTTTTAAGGCTTCTGTTGAGAACTGCCTCCCTTCCCTGCAATTCCCCTGCAAGACAGACATATTCAGCCTTCTCTGGTTTTGGGTGGGGCTTACAATGCGTGTTTCAGTTTATCTTGGTCTCGGTATGCTGTATATGTGCTATTCAGATGTGTTTGCTTTTCCCTGGTTTTTAATTCATGCAGATTTGCTCTTTATTTCTTTTAGGGCTAACAGTTGCTGTGGATTCTCTATTTTGGAGGCAACTTGTGTGGCCTGAGGGAAAGGTGCTCTGGTATAACACAGTTTTAAACAAAAGTTCCAACTGGGGAGTATCCTTTGAAACATCCAGAGAAAAAGAACGCTACCAGCCAAAGCAAAGATTTGATGTTACTTATTCCTGAGACTGAGTGTTAGATTCTATTTTTCATTATTTGAAACTTATGAGACAATGTCTGTCTCTTAGGTGTTTCTGCAAATTGTAAGTCTCTGTTAACTTTTTTCTTGTCTCTTTGTATTTTACCAAAGGAAAGCCATGTTTCTTCTCCTTGGTTTTTCATGTAGCCTATCATTAGTGCCATTTGATATGCCTCTGTTGGGAGATGTGATTGTAATTAAGCAACTGCTTTTAGATCTCCAAAGATAAGGCAGAAAATCAAGGCTGGAAGAATGTGCATACAGGAAGTATACTGCATATTTGCAAAATTTGTGGGTACTAATGTACAGAATACTTACTTTACTTGTTAGCAGTAAAAGCATCCTTAACTCTTTCACCCTGAAGACCTCTCCCTTCTTGTGGTACTTCTATTCAGCCCTGCCTCGTGCTTTGGGATGCAGCATAATATTTGTACCTTTAGGGGTAACAGAAAAGAGAACTCGGATTTTACTTTTGCCAGCACTGGGCTTTATTTTCCTGTATTCATTTCTCCCACACAAAGAGCTGCGTTTCATCATCTATACTTTCCCTGTCTTCAACATAGTGGCTGCTAAGATGTGCTCACGAATGTAAGTTCAAAATCCTGTTTGTTGGGTTTTTTCACCTCTGAAAGTTCAAAAGGAAGACTATTATTACTGTTTTTATGCACTTTTTTCCATCTTGAACTCTGGACCATACTGAAATGTTCATGTGCTGTAGAAAGGAGGTCGAGGCCATTTGACTGCACAGAGAAGTAGAAACAGAGAAAAGTCAAATGCTTTGACAGGACTATTTGTGAAGTCTGGAGGAGAGTTGAGACTAGAGCTCTAATTTTACTGTTATGTTGTTACAATGCAGTTTATTTTATCTACCAGAAAAAAGACATATTCCAATGTACTACTGAGCTGTTAACTCACCTCAGGAGATAGTTTAATGCACAGGCAAGGCTTATGAAACATGGATTTAAATAGTTATGTTTGGTTATATTGAGTAAACATATTGAAGTTCAGAGTTTAACATCTTTGAAAGCGAATGTATTTATAGCTGAAGTTTTTAAACACAAAAATACTTAGCTTTATTGATAAGATTATCTTAGCTTTATTAATGAGAATATTCTAATTTAAATGCCACTAGAAGTTAATCTTCTAGAAATTGGTAATAAATACATGCCGTAGAGGATTAATAAAATTTACGTTAATCTTCATTATCTAGAAGTGGAGTTTCCATAACAGTTGTGTCACAGTAGTCAGTGACCAGTATGAAAGAATATAACAGTGTATTCTTCCTTGTTTTTCTCTTCCTCAACAGTCTGAATAACTACCGGAGATCCTGGCTGTACAAACTTGGATCTTTCTTTATTATAATGCATCTTCTACTTAATGCTGTTTATTCAGGAACATCTTTATATGTTTCACATTTCAATTATCCTGGAGGAGTGGCAATTCAGAAGTTGCATGAGTTGGTACCCTCAACAGCAGGTATGTAAAGCTAGCTTGAGGTATGTTCACCTAATTTTGATTTCAATGTATCTTTTAATGTATTGAATACTGCTTATACAAACTAGATACATGCATCTTTTTTGTTACTATTTTGTTAATTTATTATTAATCAGAGTGTACTTAGTAGAATTTTGAAACTGTGTTCTATCTTCTTTATTTATGTAGATGTCTCTGTTCATATTGATGTGGCTGCAGCGCAAACAGGAGTTTCTCGGTTTCTAGAAATCAATTCCGATTGGAGGTATGTTCTGAATGAGGTATTTTGATCTGAGGACAGGAGCCAGCTTTTTCCTTTTTTTGCATATTGCACAGGGACAAGCCTTGCAAACACAATTTCTAGTTCAGCGTGTTTATTAAATCGGCTCAAGAACAGTGTGAGTCTTCTGAGAATTTTTGATGCCTGCTGTGGTGCCATTTCAGAAATAAAGCACTGCAGCGGTTTTTCATTGTTTTGGTTGATTCTGATTTGCCTAGCACAGAATATTTCAAAGGGCAAAAGGAAATGACCTCAAGTTGTACCAGGGAGGTTTAGATGTGATACTAGGAAAAATTCCATCATGGCAAGGGGTGCAAGCATTGGAACATGCTGCCCAGGGAAGTGGTGGAGTCACCATCCCTGGAAGTGTTAGAAGTGTGGATACGGCACTTGGGGTTATGGTTTAATGGTAGATGTGGTGATAGTGCTAAGGTTATGATTGGGTTTGATGCTCTTAGACATCTTTTCCAATCTTAATGATTCTGTGATTTCAAAGACATCAGAAACAGTACAAAAATTGTTACGTTACCAAAATTTATACCAATATATTTAAGGTGGATAGGTTTGATACCTCACTAGACCTTGTGAAACAGAACTGTTCTTGGCAGAACAGTGTATATAATGATTTGTCTGAATGATGTGTGGCAATGTGAGGCTCATGTACATTTTAATATTGAAAATCTGTTTTTATGTGGAACATCCTTCAAATAGACGGCATTGAAGCTGCTGCTGTGAACATATTCATTAGTTCTGAGAGAAGGCTGTTGAGTGCTTTGTTACTGTGAGCAGCAGTGATACATAGATACTTTTAAAGAGTTGGAATATAGAAATGAATAGTAGGAGGTATTGTGGGGTGACATCATTTCCTTTTCAGGATGAAAACCAAAAATAGGCACCTTTCTGATTCTTAGGCCTACATCTTTAGCTGAAGTGTAAGTTTTTGAGTTCAGTGAAAATTATCTTAATGAAAGTGATCCATTAGAAGGAGACACAAAGCCACCCTTCATACTGCACAAAACAAAAGCAACACAAATAGATGTTGGTTTAAGAAGCGCTCTGAGCACGGAGTTCTTTTTCCCAAGTTACAGGATTCAGGATCAGATGGACAAACATAATTTAATTATTGGTAAGTTTAGAGATAAAAGTACTTTGGAAGTAAAGCAGAAGAAGGGGAAAGAATGCTTCCAAGGAAATTACAAAAATCATTGACCTTGCTAGGCCTTTTTTTTATTTCCAGGCACTCTCATGATGGTACAGACTGTTTAAAGCCTTCACAATTGACTGTTTATTTCAAATTGGTTTTTTGTATGTTGAATCTGAAGAAGTCTTAAGCCGTAAGTTGGGAGAAGACATTAAGCTGCTAGAGTACAAGCAATGGAATGTGCATGATGGCTAAAATGTTTCAGTCTTACACTTAAATACACACACTACTCTGAATACAACTCTAGTCTCTCAGTAGTGCTTCATCCCAGTGAGCTTTTTGAGTTGGTGAGTTTTGAATTGCTTTGGGCTTGTAAGGCCTAGTGGGATTGGAAGGTGAATGAATAATATCCCTGTCACCAATAGATGTTTCACAGTGTTGCAGCTACAGAGCAGTTTCCCTCTCACTTTTATCTGTAGTCAGCAAAACAAAGCCTCAGGGAAGGGCTGATTCAGCATAACGTTTCACATTACAAAAATCAGGCAAAATCCACAACTGAGCATCATACAGAGGACTTGGTCTGACAGCAGTGTAGTGCAAAGTTCAGTGGCACCAACTGTCCATTTTCTTTGTCCAAGAAAGTGACAGCCTTTCAGATGGGTGAAAACTAACATCTTCATAGACAGTATAGGTCAGGTGGGAATAGATTAGGGATGGGGTGGCTGTGAAGACTGATGATTCATCAGATAACTGCAATCCATAAATAAAAGTATCTTAAAGTTATCAGCTTTCAGTAGTGTGCTCAGATTACATCTATTTGCCTCAAGAAAAATGCGAGCGACCTATTATTTTTCTTCAAAGGATGACTGAAAGGAACTTGATGCAGGTTCTTACATGGAACAGGTGTTACGATCTTGTCTTCAATTAGTGCAGTCTCTTTGAACCCTGAAAAATATGCTGTGTAAGCTCAAAGTATTTAAAAATAATAAAATTCAGAAATGCTTGCAGCCAGATGAAAAGCCTTTTACTTGCTGCTGAAGAAAGTGCAAAATTAGTACTTGGTAAGGTTCTTACAAAGTAATGCTGTTCATTCTGCCAGTTTGGATGGATCTACCAACCTAAGGGATATTGTGATATTTTTGGAAATAGCAGGTGAAATCAGCATACAATTTTTTTAGCAGAAGAAGACACCTGTTCAGTGTGCAAAGTCTAATTCTGCATTATGTGGTGTGTTTAGTGACAGTTATTAATTCTGTCAGGCTGGGGTCCTTCCTGAGTTGACAAAAGTTTAGTTAACAATCCACACAAAACCTCTAGTTCTCTGAAAAGTACTTTTCTTCCAATATCTTAAATGTTAATGTCTGCCCTGTCAGGCAGCATTACAATAATATCAAGAGATTTTTTTCAGAGAATTCAGGCAGATGAGAGGCCAGGCAATTACCAAAGATGCAGGCTGGATTTAATCCTATGTGCATCTAAGGGTATGTAGGGCTGGGACTGCACCGCTTCCCTACCTGTGTCCATGTCTGCAAGGCAAGTCATAGCCTGAGTAAGATGCCTGTAAAAGGTGTGGAAGGATTCAAGTGCCTAAGAATAGGAGCTCCAAGTGCTGGTAGAAAAGAGTTCACAGAACAGGGCAACAGAAAAGGTGAAGAATAGGGCACTGCTCTTCACTCGGGTTACAGAGCCTAACAGTGGTTTATGGAGTGTTGTGCAGTGAATTTACCTCTTTCTTCTCCTTTGAAGCTGCTGGATTGAGGACTTGGCCAAGCTGCCATGTCCAGTATGAATATCCTAACCCTTAGGCTAAAAATTGCATCTGACTCTTCTCTGTGAATGAACAAATAACTATTGTGAAGCAGAACTGTGTCCTCTTGAGACAGTGAGGGAGATCTGTCTCAATTCCTAGAAGATTAATGAGGTTCATACAGCTCTTAAGAGATAATGAACGTCAGTTTTGGGCTTAGATGAAAAGTGGCTGAAACTAGATCTTTCCTGCCAAATGGCTAAGTCACTTGTTTTCTCATCCTATAAATTCCCTCAATAGCTAGATTGAACATTTGTCCTTTTAAGAAATAACAATAAGTGTACATAATAAATAGTCCTAAAACTCAGTAGTTAATTTTTAATATTTTAAAAAATTTTATATATCATTTATATGTATTCTGGTACTTAAACACTTTTTTAAAGCTGACCCAAAGTGACCTACCCAAACATGTAGTAGATCAGGGAACTGAACTTAGAAGAGCCAAGTTAGTACTGTAATTGCCAGGCTCTTTCTTTCCTCCAGTGTTCAAGGAGGTCTTCTCCCTGCTGTTCTCTGAGGGTCCTACTCTAATGTATGACTACCAGATTAAAAAGTGCTGAAGTATCACAGAAGGTATTTTTTAGAATTACTAAAAAGTCCTCCCTATAAGCAAACAAAAACCAGCAAAAAAACAACAAAACTCACACATTTCTCCAGATACAGTTCTTGTAGAGTAAAGCCTTAAAATTGGTCCAGTTTCCTACAATTGTAGGCTTAGGAGTCCTTTTTCCACTGAATTCAAATAGGGAACTAGCAAAATATTTTCTAGGAATCATGATTTAAGCAGCAGGACTTGGATGGAATGACCAAGTCCCTAAATGCTTCAAAAATACTGTTTCTTCCTCTAGTATTATTTAGTCAGAGGATACCGCTGAGAATGTTAGTTCCTTTTTGTGTTTCATCTTGGATGCTACATGCCTCAGCAATAATGGCCATGTTTAATAGGTAAATCAAGGAATAAAAATAAACCTTCATTATTCTTTACAGGTATGACAAAAGAGAAGATGTTAAACCAGGAGACCAGCTGATGTTTTCTTACACACATATACTGATGGAAACAAATCCTCTTCAAATATCACATTACAAGACAACCCACAGGCCACTGGCAAATATACCTGGCATCAGTAAGATTGGGTTGAACCTTACTGCACTACCTCCTTTTACTTTAAACTTGAAGCCAAAACTAGTACTGTTGGAAAAACTTCCTCTGTCATCTTGACTGTGAATCTTTAGTAAGTCTTTTGATGTGATTTTGCTGATGACAGAACTATATAAGACAGCAGCTATTTGTCATTCCAGCACTGCAACTCAGCTTCTGTGGAAAGGCATGGAAAATCTCTGTACCAATTGGTATTTAGCTCCGTCCTGTTCCTTACATAAATAATACAGTGCATTCCTAGTCAGTACATACTCAGTATACCGAGTTGTATTGTTAGATGTGTTTGAGAGAGGTTCCTTACAAGTTTAGTGGTATTAAGTAAAACCTGTCTACTTGGTTTGGTAGTCTGTTTCATCATGTAGCACAGCTGTGTCCTAATTGTCCTATATAAAATACAAAATCAACAGGTTTGTGCTATGGCAATAATTTGATATGTAATCTTTTTGTGCAAAGATGTATTACTTAATGTATCTGCAGGATTGCAGCCCCCTCAGCTGTCAGATTGCCTGTGTGAAACCTAATGATGTTATCGACATAGGAAAGCCATATTCAACATATTCATCATAGCCTCATCATAATACCTAATTGTGCCCTGTAGGCTACCAAACTAATGAAATATTCACTTAAAAAGCCGTTGGACCTCTTGACAAGCACTTGATAAGCATAACAGATTTGAGTACTAAGGATGATAATCTTGGTTCCAACAGTTCATGAAAAAGCAGTAACTTGGATTTCCTAGGAAAAAGAATTTTAAAAATGTTTCCCCTCCTCTGCTGTAATGATATCTTAATTTGCAGTACAAAAATTTACCTATGAAAATACTCACTTCAAGATAGGTGCTGTTTTCATTTTTTTTAATTAAGTAATCCCTTCGAAAGGAGTACTCTAATGTGCCATGTGTTACATTCTATAAACTAGAAGATTGCATGCTCTGTAGTTTCTTTATTAGATGTTTTTGTTAAGGATGTCTGCATAGATTGCTGACAAGAACAAGGAAAAAAGTTAGAATTCTGGTTAGGGCCAGTTGTAATATGACAGAAGCTCCATTAGTGTAAAATACCGGAACCACTGAAATTTTCGTGGGCAGAAAATTATTCCTTGATGACTGAAAACTTGAGTAAAATACAATTGTGGAGTAAAATGGTTTGGGTTTTTTTCTTCTGTTTGTTTTCTTTTTACTCTTAAACAGGATTCAGGAACTACCTTTACCTATGTACGTTGCAGTTTTTGGGACCATGTTTTCTTCTTATCCTTTAGATTATGTATCAGAGGAACTGATCTGGTGGGGTGGAGCCTGCTCCCTCGTGGGTGGCTGTTGTTGCCCAGACTTCGTCAGCCTGAGCAGAGCTGGCAAAGGCAACCTGCAGAACTTGTTGGTCCAGTATCTGGCCGCTCTTGAAATTTAAATCACTCGAAGTGTTATCTATTTGACTTGTCTTTGGAAGAAAGTTTAGCTTCCTCCAGAGCCAGTTTGAACATCAAACAATTCACAAGAGACAGAAGGAAATACATGTGCAAATAGCTGCAAATCTGGAACCACACAAAGGAAAACTTCTGTTTAAGGATGTAGGTAGGCCTTCATGTTAAAGCTAATCGTTGACTTCATGTAACTCCCCCACACTGGAATCCACAACTCAAGAACCCAAACTAAAATTTATCCAGCCCAGGTGCATACAAGTTTTTGTGTGGTTACTCCAGCTGTCCGAATGTCCCATTGTCAGAATCCCTCTGCAGGAACTTGTTTCTGTTACCTACAGAGAAAATCTAGGGCTACTCTGCTTACAGAATAGACATCTCAAGCTACTGTCTGCAGTGGCAAAGAATGAGACATTTGAAGAGTTTAATCTTGCTGACTGTTATACTCACATAGGGTCCCTCCACAGATTTATTCTGGTGCAGAGGTGCTACCTGTGCAACTCACACCAGTAATGGTGTTCAGCTGTGGAGCCTGCGTGTACTATTGTTCACAGCTTTATCACCCATAGAAACAGAAGCCATCAGCTCAAACTGGCCTTTTTATTATATTTGTTTGGGGTAGAGAAAGATACATACAGGGAAATAGGAAAGAGATACTGGATTGCAGTTTTGGAGAGTGTCTGAAGTTTATTTAAGTCCTGTTACATCCTGTTCTCCATATGTGGTTACTGAAAGTGCTTAGTTTGAAAATCTGCAACTTTGGTTTTGTAGATAAAAGGGCTAGATTGTGACCCAGGCAGTGCATGGAGCACCACAGTACCTGTGGCTGTATGACCTCCGCAACAGCATGTGTCAGGGCAGATTTAAGATGGATAATAGAAAAAGGTTCTTCATCCAGAGTAGCTGGGCACTGGAACAGGCTCCCAAGGGAACTGGTCACAACATCAAGCCTGACAAGAGTTCAAGCAGCGTTTGAACAACACTCTGAGGCACATGTGACTCTTCCAAGAGTCTCATGTTAAGAGGCTGTTAGTGATATATGAAATGTATCACTATCTGCTTAACATGTGATACTAAAGATTAAAAGGGTATTTGCAAAAACTCCTTAAGCTAAATAACAAATACCACTATTTTCTTCATTTTCCATTTATATATGTACGATTTAAAAGTGTAACTGGTCCATTTTGTATACAGCTGCTTATTTTAGATCACCTCTTTAGATAAACATGAGCAACTACAACTACTTTTGATTGCTCATTTCAGACCTTTATAATAGGACAGAATTTCAGTGTTTCCCCTGAAATTCTACATCTTCCTGTCATGGGCAGTCTTTCACCAAACCTGCTTTATTTCAGCTACAACTGCCCTTAGTTCTGTACCAAGGCTTCATCTCAGTTGGTTTGTGCTAAGGTAAAAATGCTGCCTGAAATGGAGTCTACCTTTTCCTTTAAAACTGCCAACTTAAGAAGCTGGAAGAAAGCATTGGTTCATTAGTAAGAGTTGGGGAGAGCTTAGGTAAAGACCCAGTCCTTGGAACCCAAGCTGATACCTGAGCTGGGGACATTGCCATGGTTACTATTTCTGGTCAGCAAACTCATTTTATGAAATCACTCACTTTTGGGTCAGATTTGCAATGAAACCAAGAAGGTAAAAAAATCACTCTTCCTTGTTGCTAAGAATAAAGCAAAAGATGAATATGTCTGTGAAAGAGTAAGAGGCTTAGTTTATTAAATATAAATAAACTGAAGATATAAAGTGTTATTTATTAATTGTGTATTATATATATGTGTATTTAGTTTTCCTGTGTCTGGAGGTACTGAAATGGAAGTTTAATATGGTCAGCTCTGAATAGTGGCAGGAAAAATAAGCTACTTTAAGGAAGAGATCTCAACAACTGTAAATACCTACGGTTAGCTGTCATGAATTCAATCAGTTACATCCTTACGCTGGTCTTGACACTGCTCTAGTTGAGATTTTAGTTCTTTATAAATTCAGAAGCTCCTTTTGGGGAGCAAGGGGAAGCTATGAGTATTCGTAGTAAATGCTCACTGACTAAATTCTTCAAGAACATTTTCTTCACTTGGACTTGGTGGGCAGGGAAAGAGGCCACATATAAAGAGAGGCAGTTGCGAGGGAAATATTATCTCATGTTTCTGGAGCGTAATACATATCTCAATACTTTCCATTATATACCCTTCACAAGACCTGAGCTCTTTGAAAAGGTTGTTGCAGATCTCAACTTGTCCCCTTCCTACCATTATTACTACAAACTTGCTGCAGTGTATTGTTACACCTGCCTACTTTTAAAAGAAGCAAATGCTTTAAGATTTTTATGATGAGCAATTATCATCTACACTTGACTTTCTGTGCTATCACTTAAAAAGAGCGTGCTTACTAAATTTATTTCTGAAGTTGCTAATGTACTGAAATTACCTGTTTAAGTATCACTGTTGCAGGGTCACCTTATTATGCATTAGGGAACTGTCTGCTGCCACAGGGACTGAGCAGCACAAACTCAGGTTGATGGAAACTCCCACTGTTTACAGCTTTTCTAGTCTGAGGGAACACACTGTAAAAGTATGGGAGGGCCTTACCTGTTACAAATATGAGAAGGGTTGTAAAACATTTTATCAGTCGCTGAGAATTTACATTTAAAATAATAAGGCATACCCAACACAAAACAGTCACTCAATAACTTACCTCAAGCTTCAGTGAAAGCTTTCAGCCTTCTTTTGGAGCCATTCTTTTCTCACAGGCAGCAGTGCCTGATCTGAAGGAGATGCTCCGGTAACTCCTATAGAAGGATCAAGGCTTACAGCAACTTTATCTTCTCAGTCTCCTTTATTAATTTAAGAATTAAGTGTTTCAATTTTAAGGTCTTCTGAGCCTGCATATTATCTTTAAAAAAGTTCTAGTAAGCCTTTAATTAATTCTTAACCAAGCTTGACACTGAAACAGTGTGGCCGTAAGAACTACGCCCTTCAAAAATCCAAACCAAACAAAATGAAAAGGGAAAAATCACAGGTATAAATAAAGTAGACTAACTTAAACGGATAACATTTTACTTTTAAAAATAATGACTAGTTCTTGTGTTCTCAGGAAATTTTGACAAAAAGCATGACTATATAATTAATTATCTGTATGAGTAAGAAACAGATTTGGGGCTACAAAATGCCATCACTGCAACTTTCCACACAGGGAGTTTTATAAGAGCTAAAGCAAAGACTCCCTTCAGACGAGCCAAGATGCTTGCATCCAGAGAACTGTGATTTTCAGGTGAGTTTTTTCACTGCCAACATTCCTCCTCATGTGATGTGACTCCACAATGCTTTTAAGTTATAGGCTGTATTTACATTCAAGCCTTGAGTGAAAATTGTTTCACTCGTTAAAAAGAAAAATTTTTTTTTTCATCCTCTTGCCTCTCCACTGGTTTGGAGAGATTAAAAATCTCCTTTACAAGGGTCAAGGTTATATTCACAGTTAAAATGTAGGAGAAAAAACTGAGATAATAATTAACCAGTAACCATTTAAACGCGTGTCCCAATAAGCTGCTTTAAACTCACTTATTTCCAGCTATACATAAACTAGAACAAATTGTTTTATTACTGCAGGAAAAAGTGTGCTGTTCTCATTTAACCCTAGAAGAACAAAGAGATGCTGACTGTTGATAGAAATAAATATCATCTTCTAAAATACTGCAGGGAAAAGCAGTATTAGTCTTTCCAAAGTACATTATGTAGTAATTTACTTAAATAGCACAGGTTTAAACATAAAATGATGAAATAACACTTGAAATACTGCAAACCATAAAATATTTAGAGAAATGACACACTGATACCAGAGCCACTTGGAAAGTAATTCAACAAATTTTCCTGAGGTTAAAACAGCTTTTGGAAAATGAAAAGCAGCAGAATCCAGGCCCGAGTCCAAACAGTTAAATGGAAATTCCATCTTTTCACATAGCTTGTTCTGTGGTATATTTATGATTAGAATTGTTTGAATTTTTATTCAATGGTTGTCTTAAATCCATCTGAAAATAAAAGGCAGTGTTGACTACCACTGGAAAATTGCAAATAAAATGTTTAATTTCAGAAACTGAGTTCACCATTTATAAATACACTAAAACATAGTAAATGCAAAATTAGATTAGGCATAGGTAGAATATTTTAACAAAGCTACAACTTTTCTAAAAGGTCATAGGCAAATGATGACTTGTTTCCCAAAAACATATTCAATGAAAACTGAAATGAAAAGATGAATCTTTCTAGAGTTAAACTTAGGAGAATGTTCCTTTCAAATTAAAATGCTGGCTATTTTTTCCATCTTATTTGAAGTTTTATAGGCTCTATATCCCATTTGCCTGATGGACACCAACAGTTAAGAATCAACCCTACTACATAAAGTTCTAAGCAGTGCACCATATCCATAAGGCTATTACTGAAAACCAGAAGATCAGTTATTTCTGTACTAGGAGCTTTAAGACAGGCTGTTCTACACAACTGAAATTACATTAGGAGTAAGGGCTCAATTTTTACAATAGGGACCTTATAGTTTTGACGCACTAAAGATTAGAAAAGGCTTCTGAATGACATTAGAGTCTTCATAGTATGTTTCTTGCCTTTTTTTGTACATGGCATTAAATAACAAGCATTAATTCACAAACTTTGAGAGAACTTCCAAAGACCTTTTATAAATACCCAGAATATTTCTGTAATTCACTTAAAATGTAAAACCTGAACAGGAGAACCCAGAATGGGAAGTTTTACTACCGATTGCTGTATAACTGACATTCCATCTCATGTTAAATTTAAGATTTATTTTCAGATATAAAGTCAACAGTTGTCTCCTGTAAACACATCTTCCTCAATAATTCTTCTTAATCATTTAAGTACTTTAGGGCTTGCAGTTAAAAACGCCATATGATAAAAAGACAGCTTGAACCCCATCTTTCACGTACAGCTTTCTTTTGACAACTACAAAACCTGTTTCTTGTAATTAAAGCAATGTTCAACTAAAATACAGTACCTGGTTTATGGTTTTTACATAATAATTGAATAAAAAACTACAGAATAGAACTGTGTACACCTTTTTTTTTTTTGCCATTCTATTAAAACAAATGACTGAGCTTTTAAAGTTCATTTACAGTTATGGATTAAAACCTACATAATTTTGTATAATTCGACGAGACAGGCTATCTCTAGTGTGAACTTTTAAAAAACATATATACAATATCTGGCCTGAAGTACTATGAATAAGGCACATGTAGACATATTGAAAGCTGAAAAAAATGAACTTAAAATTTGGAATTATAGTCACTGATTAGATGTCATACATGGCCCCTACTGGAGCAATTTAAAAATCAGATAGTTAATATCCAGTGAGCAACAATAGATTTAGTCTAGCAGTTTGTTCATTAGTTTCAATACTGGAAGTATATTAAAGGAAGATTCACTTTCAAAAAGATAAGCTTTTCAAAGTGTTCAATCATTAACCTTGACTGACTAAAGTTGTTGCTTTCATTGGATGTATTGAACAATCTCTCTGAAGGAACAATGCTTGGTGGACAACCCAAAAACCTGACAGCCAATTTCGACAGTACTGGCCAAGATGACTTCTTAAAGTTCCAGTAAGTTAGAGGATCACAGTTGTGCTCAAGCACTTCTTCCTCCAAGTAAGAAAGCACCATTTCCTCTGGTAATTTTGCTCTCTCTTTCAGGTCTTTTGTTTTCTTCATGTCACCCATCAGTGACCAAAGATTATCTTCCCCATATGAATTTGTAGATGGTGAACCTATATCACATCCATTGGAAACAGGTTTATCATCATCTGAGGTAGAACTCATTATTTCCAGCTCCCTGATTAAGTCTTGTTTATATTGTTCAGCCTCCTCTTCTGTAAATAACGATGTTTTATACCGGGGATCCAGAAGTGTAGCAAAAATGTACCTTGGATCATGAAGCGTGGAGGACAATCTACTCACCATAGCTTCTTTCAAAGATTTCAGCATAGTATCTATGCCCATAGTTTCCTCAAATAGCATTTCTATTTTTCTGTTAAGTATATGAATCATTGGAATCACTTGGCTTAGAGTAGACATGTGTGTACTCATCTCCCTACTTGCAGCTTCAAAAGGTTTGAGTGCATGACACACTGACTGCATGACCTCCCACTGATCACAACTTATTAGCTCCCGAAAGCTGCACTCTATTGACATTTCATCAATTGCTCTTTTCTGTTCAATAAGACGTTCAAGCATATGAAATGATGTATTCCACTTGGATGGAACGTCTTGTATTAGCTGATGCTGAGGCAACTCATACTCTTTTTGCAACTCGGCTAACTTCTCTTTTGCTTTTGCTGACCGATGGACACGTTCACAGATCTTTCTTGCAATACTAAGCAAATTCTGAACCATTCTCTGGCTTTTAATAGCCTCATTTACAATCACATTAACAGTGTGACTAAAACATTGTACACTTGAATGATCACCTTCATTTAAAGTTTTCTCTATACTCTGATTATCAGTAACAGTAATCCCAATCTGAAGTCCAATGGAAGTAATCCACGTTTCCCACCAGTATTCTAGCTGCTTTTGGATACTGATTCCATTGTAGTCGCAGTCGATCTGTGATACATTTAATAGTGCTGAACAATGGTAATCCTCACACTGTGGTCGAAATGAAGACTCAAATGTTACCCAGTGAGCGGTCAGGGTTAGATATTCTCGTGTTTGGTTGCTCATCCATATTCCAGATGTAAAATGGATCACTCCACTTTCGGCTTCTTTAAGATGTGAAATAATTATTTGTTTTACATTATCATACATATCTGGAATTGCTGTCCTAGAAAAGTAAGATGGAGAAGGTAAAGAATATTGAGGTTGCAAATATTCAAGCAGCCTGTTAAAGCCAATGTTGTCTACAAAAGAATATGGCTGAAGGTCAAGTGCAATCATTTCAGCTACGAGACTTGTGATTTTTTTGGCAACTGGGTGAGAGTCACAAAACTTGTCATTGGTTTCATCAAAATTTGAAGATCCTAGTAATTCTGTGCGGAGTGGCATGTGATTATCCGTAGATGAGGATAATACAGTCTCTGGGACATCAGTTTTCAATACATTGTTATGAAACCGCTGCAAATGTCTCAGAAGGCAACTTGTGCCTAGGTTTGTTGGCTTTTTCCCCCTACTTATTATACGTCCACAGTGCGTACATATTACTTTTGTTGAATCTGCAGAACAAATTGAAAAGTGATTCCACAGTTTTGAGGTCTTCTTACTATTAACAGGAAATATAATTTGATTATCATGTGTAACCATTGTAGGCAAGTCAGCCAACTTTGAGGATGAACATTCTGCAGAAGCCAAAGTGGCGTAAGGAGAATTTGCCAAACTCATATCGAGAAAGCTCTTTTGGTTTCCAATTACATCAGGATGGCGTCTGTAGAGATGTCTCATTAAGCAGCTTGTGCCCACATCTCCTTTCTTACCACGACTTATCATACAACTGCAGTATCTGCATACTGCTTTTAGACTGTCTGCAGGTGAGAGTGAAAAGTGGTGCCAGACTTCTGACTTAAGCCTTTTCATAATCCTTTTATTTTGCTGAAATACAGCAGTAGGTTCAAATATTAGTGGACCTAATCCCTCACACTGTTTTTCAGGAGATGAAACAAAGGAGACTTCACCTATATCATCAGAAGATGACAGCATTGAGTCTTCCACTAGAGTATCTCCAGAAGTGAGATTAGTATGGATCTCCTCAGAGATTCTGTCTGGAGAAGAGGAAACTGAAGTTGGTTCTTTCATTAGTTTTCCAGGAGAGGATGACACAGAATTCAGATCACTATCTGATGGTAATAAAGAAGGCAAGAGAGTAGGAGGTGCAGTGTAGAGAGGTGGTATGCTGGTACCACCCCCATTCTCTTGGAGGACAATGGAACGATGAGCTCTCCACATGTGTCTTATTAAACAACTTGTTCCTAGGTCTTTTCCATTTTTTCCTCTACTGAATTCATTCATGCAGTGGATGCAAACAGCTTTAGAATTATCTAGAGGTGACAAATAGAAGTGTTTCCAGACAGCAGATCTCCTTCTAGAACCTGATGCACTCTTTGGAATTACAACTGTTTTTTCTGCTACATTCTCAACAGTGTCATCATACTGGTTATTGGCTTGCTGTGGAGATGAACCAACCATGACTTCTTCTTTGCTGCACTTTTCAGAAACTGAGATATCTGATATTTCTTCAGAAGAAACAATAGAAACAGATTCCTCAATTATTCGATCTGGAGATGGTATTTTAGAAGCCATTTTCTTGACCAGTTTTATGGGGGATAACATAGAACTCAGATCTCCAACATCTGCAGACTGAGGTGGCAGCAATAATGTAGATGAAGAAAAGGAAGATATACCTGGCATAGTTCCATTTTCTTGAATTAGCACAGTGGGATGTGCCCTCCTCACATGTCTCATGAGACAACTTGTACTCAGGTCCTTTTCATTTTTACCCCTGCTAAATTCTTTCATACAGTACATACATATTGCTTTAGTGCTATCTCTAGGAGATATAAAAAAATGGTTCCAAGCAGGTGATTTTTTTCTGGAGCTTATATTTCTGCTAGAAAGGAGGCTTTGTGTCACAGCTTCCATTGCTACATCATACAGCGTATTACTATACTGAGAAAAAAGAGATCCATAATCATCTTCATTTTCTGTAGACAAGTATTTGCCAGGGTTGTTGGTAATGAAGTTCTTTTCTTTGTCTTCCTGTTCATCACTGCTGTCCGCATGTTTGAAATCATCTTGTTCTGTCTTTATATCTGTTCTTTCTAGAGTACAGTTAATGCTGTCATCTTCTTGCTCTACTTTCAAGTTATTAATTTTACCCAATACAAAAGTATCATCCATTCCGGGGGAATCTGCTTTACTCATGTCCATGGATGATAAATTCTTGCCAAGACTTCATTTATTAATAAATATAGATAATTTAAAAGATTATTTAAAATTTGATTAAAATTATGTATCTTGTATACTGAATGTAAAACAAAATGTGTGCATGTGTTAAAATGATCTCTGCTTTATGAATTCTGTATCCGTGTTGTGCATAAGCAAATATAATTAGTCATGAAAATGCATTTAAAAATTATAGACTTAATTAATGGAATCTCATTTTTTCCCAGGATCAAGACATTTCAGGTCATAGATGAAAGTTCTCAAAGACAGCTACTACTAAATGCTTCATGTTGTAGATATAATCCTAAAAAATGAAAGTTCTGTTTTCTTGTTGAAGAAAGCCATTCTGATCAGCTTGATTGGGCAACTGAGATTCTTTTACACCATCTACAAAAAAAAAAAAAAATCAGATGACAAAGTTGGCTAACACACGTTCAAGAACTTCAGTAAAGGTGAAATGAAAGTATTCTGTATGTTTTGGGTTTTTTTTCTCCTTTGAGATAAAAAGAATTCATATACTATTGAAAAAGAAAAGGAAAAAGCCCAACATTTACTCAATACATTTACAGTGGGCAAATATGCGTCTACAACACAGGTCTAGTTCAACTTCAGCAAGAATCTACATGACTTTTGTATTTGCTTGCACATATCTATGCCTTATCCTATGTTATCATTCAACCACTGCATGGACATACATATAGCAAAGTACACACACACATACATACCTAAATCCATATACCATACAGGTGTCTATATCTACCAATATATATGAACACAAGCAGGCAATTAATTACATTAGCACAGAAATATGTACTTAAAACCAAATATTATATCATAGTCCTGTACATGTGAGCCCCTCAGTACTGACAGCAGTCTTTAAAAAGAAAACAAGAAACCGCTGTAAGGGTGTCCAGCATTGTCACACTAATCACTCTTCCTCTGACCATAGTCACATGTTTGTATTCATTCCATAACACTCCCAGATAACAACATGCTACAGAAACAAGCTACTTTTAGAGTTTCATTATTAAGAACGGAAATGTTTAATTTAGGACAACTGAGCTGTGCCATACAGACAGAGAGGTCTTCCAAAACTGTAGCAACATCACTCAGAAGCAAAGACACACCCAGTTGCATATGCTGGTGCATAACGCAGCACTGCCAGCTCAATTTCCTCACATACCCAAAGGTTACACTAGAAAGCCCATTTACAACAAGATAGATAATTTCAGTTGTGAGTAAAGATCTCCACCACCAATTTCAGTACAAAGAGTAGGTTTTTGAAGCTGCATATCAAGTTGCATACAAAAGGGCAACAGCAGGTGCAAAAACTGGAACCGAGAGTCCCTCACAAATACGAAGAAGCTGTCTGCATTTATCAGTCACTTTTTCCCTCCCACTACTATTATATTAGAATTTTAAATTTTGACAAACCCTTTCTCATTTATTATTTTGTGTCATTAATGCAGTTATTGATGCCTTCATTCAAGATAACAAACATTTTTGGCCACACTGGTGATGCTACACTATAAATTGCAATTTTTGCAAACTAAATTTTATGGAACTCTTTCTCCACAGCTGAAGCCAAAACACAAATTTAAACTGATTATTTTTAAAACTTCTCACAACTTTTATGTGTTACTAAAACACAGGAAGAATTGGGATGAGGAGTGCCCTGCACAGGGCCAGGAGTTAGACTTGATGATCCTGTCAATACTCATGGTCCCTTCCAGATCAGCACATTCTATGATTTCAGCAATGGTGAAATTAGCCATAGCCACAAAACACATTAAAAAGGCTGTTGTTCACACTGACATTTCTCTCCTGTATCAAGATCAATGACATATTAGCTTTGTAAACTATATTAACTAATTTTTCTCTAATGTCTGTTTACAAGAGAGATTAGAAACACTCACTTTCTGTGGATTTCTGATTTATGGAAAGCTATCATAGTGATAACTTCCTTTCCAGTGCAATGGAAGGAGCAAGGAAAAGGAGGGGCAATGATCTTACTGCAGCTATTTTAAGAAAAGGGAGATGGAGCAATCAGAACTTGCTAAGAGGTAGGGTATTCTGTGTGAATTTTAGTATTTGTGCCTTTCTTTCTCATTCTCAGGGAAAAAAACCCGTATTTTCAGATACCAAAAGATATGAAGGTTGAGCATGAAGAACAATAAAGGGAAAGACTCGAAGAAAAACTGTTGATTTCTAGAAGAAATTTACACTACACAGGACTTTCCACTGGCTTGTGAAATCACATCTGAGAACAATTCTGGCAGCCAGACTAAATTTACATGACTCAGTATAAAATTGAATGAAACAGAAATTACTGATCACACACATACTGATGATACGGATGTACATGGATCTGGGACAAGAGAGAGAGTGTAACACAAACAACTTTTTTAACAGCAATCAATTCAAGAGGATTTTTGTTTCATCTTTTGCTTTGATCTCATCTGTGAATTTGGAGCTGGTACTGCAAACAGGAAAAGCAAGAAAATATAATAAGCTGTTGTGGCTTAGGATCACAGAATAGAAAGGCTCACAAGCAAGTGGCTTGATGCAGAGCTTACAGAACATAAATTATGCATGGAAGTGCCAAGTTACAGTAAGGACATTACAGATCCCTAGCTAGATTCCCACAAAATAAATGCATATATCCACTGGCATCGGGTTCTGTTGAAGCTGATTGCAATTTACTTGGTTTAAAACAAGTAATCACATCTTTATCCTTCGATTCCTGTAATTTCTTACCTATGCAAAACCTGTTTTAGGCTTTAAACAGAAAAACCTGCAGAGACGCTTCAAGTGCCTCTGTTCTGATAGCAGTTACTGCTTAACACACAGTGAAGCTTAAGATACCTGTGATGGAAAGATCTGAAAACCTGATAAATAAGACCAGTTGCAAACTTTATAACCACACTTAACTAGATTGACATTCATTAACAACACATTGCCAGTGGTTAAGTTCTTAATCATTATCAGCCATTATCACTACATATTCAAACACTTAGGCCCTAATCACCTTATCCTAAATTAGCTTTGAGTACACAATACCACTGAGCTGATGCCATGTAGTTAAATACTGATGATGTGGTCCTTGACAGTCTTAGTTACTGAAGCTGAGGTGAAGAGGTGAGGAGCTGTTTGGACACTGAAGCAGGAACCATGGTGGTAGACTTCTTTCTTCCCTATTTCTCCTTGTTGTCACTGCATATTTTTAACATTGCTTCCCACACTTTTTTGGTGGAGGGGAGTATGAATCTCATCTGCTCCTGACCCTATTATCTTCATCTCTCTAGGAAAATTGTTCTTGGTCCTCCAGAAATCTTCCCTGATTATTCTGTATCCTTGGGTTTTGATTGCAGTTTTACTGCTTGAATTGTTGACTCATGTTTTTTGCCTCCTTTTACACAATAAAACCTAGGTCTCCCTTTGCAGTATTTATGCTTAGCTGTGAAAATGCCCGTATGCTGTTAATAGAGTTATTATGCTATTAGCAGTGTTAAAAAGCACTTACAGATTGTGGTCAGTTACACTATTTTAGTGTACTTCTGACTGAGTGTAAAACAAGAAAAAAGTATTTACATCTTGTCCACTTTTGTGGTTATAGGTCTCTGGCTACATAGTATGTATTTTTTTTCGGCCTTGTTGCTGCCTTCTAAAAATGAGCAGAAATAGCTGAGATTAGAGGAGAAAATCACTTCCTGGGAAATCCCTAAAGTTGGATGCCCCTTAGAAGATTTTGAATGTATTTTTTTCCATTTTCTTTCAAACATCTAAGATTGATTTTTGTTGCTTTGAGAACTGGCTGAATGGCAGAGCTCAGAGGGCTGCAATCAGCAAGGCAGCCTAGTTACAGGAAACCTAACTAGAACAAACCTGAAACACAGGCAGGTACATCTGAATACAAAGAAAACCTTTTCTTATGACAGTGACAGAGCAATGGAAGCGGCAGGGAGGTTGTGGAGTCTCCTTCAGTGATATTTAATACAAGACTGGACAAAGATCTCGTCCAAGCTGCTCCAGCTGAACCTGCTTTAGCAGGGGAGTTGAACTACATAAACTCCAGAGGTCCCTTCCAACCCCCATCATTCTGATTCTGTGTTATGACGCTAAATCACACTGTAAAATAGTCAAGATCCTTCCCTTCAAACACCCTTGCATGTTCAACTGAAACATTCTTTAGAATACAGTCCCCAGAATATGAAACATAAATATGATAGAAACATAAATATGTTTTTCATCTCTTCTTCCCATGCCAACTCTATGTAAGAGTCAATCTGTTTTAATATGAAACAAAAAAGGATGTTTTAAAATGTTATAGTCACCTAGAACAAAGTATGAATTTAGTTACGACCATGTTTACATAGCTTATTTACCCTTGGACCCAAGCTATTCAAAATTAAGGATTACTGCTAAAACAGGATATTCAAGAAGCAAAATGTTTTCAAAGGTACAAAAAGCTACAGGCAATTAGCTCAAAGTGATTTACAGAGTCACCTTGCAAAAAAATAATCTTCAAAGAAAATAAATAGAACTAAAGAACAACTATCTACTATTAGCTGGACTATTCGCTCCAGAGCAGCTGCAGTCAGTGGTTTGCTGTGGTAAGAAGCCTGCAGAAACATTTTATAGGATTTTCTATTCCAAATGGGATTACTGAAAGTGTACAGTGGTTGACAAGAAATGTCCTGAGATGTCACTGATCCCGAGTGTCACAACAAACTGCCATGACCAGAAAAAGTCACTGTTGAAGGAAGGGGGAAAAAGTGAAACACTGGTGTCTCAGAATTGCAGAGACATACATTAACACACGGAAAAGTATGAAAAGTATGCAAGAACGCTGAACCATAAGCTGATTATTTTTTGTAAAGCAGAGAATGGCCTGTAAGCTTTAAACAATTTTAGATTTTAGATTGAATAGTCAGGTGATAATCATTAACTTGATTGTATCACAGAATCTTGATGGAAATAATAGTCTAGAAAAAGTAGTTTAAAACAAAAGACCTTTACATCATTATTGAAGAGCATGTAGCGTAAATAAAAAGGCACACACCTGCAAAATGCAAGAGCAGTTCTTTCAAGAAAGATCTCAAATGTGGAGACAGCGAAAGCAAAAGCATTTACTAGTTTGAAAAAGAAAAATCAAAAGTAGTGACCAATTTTGAGCATAAGATGTACATAGAAGCTCTTTAACAGTAATTTGCACAAATGGATGTCAGTTTTATAATAGCATTAATCTTGCTTATTTTTGGAAATGTACAGGCATCTTTAGAAATACCAAATAAAAAGAAAACTCCTAAGAGCAAGCAATACAAGCAATAAGAAACACAAACTAAGAAATTATTTGCTTCAACTGCAGTGGCAGGTACTATGCCAATTAAGGAATATTTGCTAAAGCAAAACAGTCAAAACAAACATACACACAAAAAAACCCCTCAAAAATTCAGAGAACACACATCCAAAATCCTAAACAAATAAGCAGAATGTATTTGTATAAATTTATAATCCAGATGAACCTTAATGTTTTTCGAAGTTATAAATCCCTTGAAGAAGGAAAACTAAGAACAGTGCATTTTTTCTATAGAAATTTGCTATGACAAAATATCAGTACTAGCTCACCCGGAAGAAACTGCAGAGGTTTGCAAGATACTGAACAATCAAAATGCAGAACTGAACTGCAAAACTGGTATGTTAGACACACTGAAACAAGGTGGGTCCTACTCTCAAGTCTCACAGAAGCTCACAGGAATTGGCACAGATATACAAACATGAACTAGGGGTATGCAGTAGTTCAATCTTGAATAAAGTACAGAAAGAAAGGCTTAATAGAAGAAACAAGTCCTTCTGGATTTCCTGTGAAGTATGATTTGTAGAGAACTGCTGGAAGAGGTGACACCTTGACTATCCCATTACTTTTAAGTCATCTGAAAGGTAGATCTTATGAAAACCAGTAACTGTTGTGGTTTTACAAAGGTTTTCTCTGTAAATTGTAAAACACCCTCTCACATCCACAACCCCAAATGCTGCACCTGGACACAAAGAAATGAACAATGGAGAAAGCACCACCTATATTGAACACTGCTCCTTGTTGACATGAATAGCCTACTGTGAGAATCCCAGTGTGCTCGTGCTCCTTGTCAGGGTACGACACAGAGATCTCCGATTTGCTGAAGTATAAAGATCACTCATGCTCCTTCATATTACTGAAAAACTCAGGGCTTTGTGTAAGCTGGGGCCTAAATCAGTCATTGCAGGCAGAGAAAATCAAGGTGTAGAGAGCTGAGTGTAACAGTCACCGTTACACTCTGAGTACTCAACTCTAATTACAAATGCAGAAATTTAGCTGAAGCAGAGACTAAAAAGATAAAAATGAACACTAAATGTAAATATTCCTCTCTTACTTGCCTCGTGCCCCACGAAAGATCAAATTATTTTACAGTGAACACAGATGATTTTACGCTGTAAAACAGATCTGCTAGGGTCAAGTTACACTTTTCTGGTTTGGTGGACTCTTCTCTAGATTTTCTATTTTCCCCCCTACCTCTAAATTAGCAATAATTCAAAAAGGTAACAGCTCAGAAGTGAAAATTTTAGTCATAGATGATTGTTAATTGGACAGCATTAAGTTAAAATGTAACCAGCACACAGAAAACACTTAACGTGGTACAAACACTAACTCCTCTAATTTAGCTTCTTACTCTTGCAAGATGTTATTTGTACAGCTGTTTTCTTGTTGCTGTAAATATGGAAAGTCAATGGGATGCTGTTTATGAGACATTTTCAAAGAGTCCCTGAAACCTCAGAAAAGAATCAAAACTAAAAGCTCCTGCTTTGTACCAATATTTCCATTTCAAACCCTAAATCATCTGCAACACAGTGTGCATGCCAGCTGCCCCTGCACAAAACTACACTGGCTCGTACTCCGTTGTGCAAAAGGTTGAAAATAACTCATGACAATGGTAAAACTGAAGAGAAACAATATGATTTCCAAATTAGCATCATTTGAAAATACTTTGCAATAGAGACAAAGTGAAATGAAAATATAATTTTTGAAGTAATATTTATTTTAAAAAATCCAGTTATTAATTCAGTTCTTGCACCCATATATCCTCAACCATAAAACTTCTTAAAAGAATTGAGATAATGCTTTTAAAATATGATACATTACTATTATACAATATTACTCATTTCATATTAATTGAAGTGTGATAGAAATAAGGATGTTCAAATGTATATTATTTACACTGGGCTGACATTTAGTTCTGATATCCCTGTTTAGTGATGTAGCAGGACGCTCTGCCTGGAAAGAGGTAAACCATTGAACAATGCCCTGTTTTCAAACCTACAAGTGGTAAATGAAGAAGGGAGCATCATGCTGCTTTTGATATTGAATAATGCTGAAACCAGCCTGACTCATCAGACCCAAAGCTAAACATCCTGATAGTGAGAGGAAGGTGTGGTAGATCTATTCCTGGATAAATGTCCAAACAAGTGATACTACTGATAACTTGTCCAAAGCTGCTGAGTTGACACAGCTGGAGACATCTGACCTGACATCTGATCATCATCAGTCAGTTTACATGACAGAAGCCCAGTACCAAATTTTAATGCAGGGTCTTCTGACATAAGCTGTCTTGGAGTGTATGGAGATTCCTCCCTTGAGTGGGCAACGTCCCTCAAGGTTACTCCTCTTACTCCTTGAGGCTGAGCTAAAGAGATTTGCCCAAGGTCATTGGTATGGGTGAGTAACATCAATCTACTTAATTGTTTTGCCAGCTTTAATATAATTGCTTTACTACAGCTGTTTCAAAACTGCTCCATAGTGCTCTATATTATAATAGCTGTTACAGTTGATATAATGTATCATAGTAAATAATTATGCACATTATTTGTATCTAATAATTATTATAATACATCATATATATTTATATAAATTTATATGGTTTCCCATTCTTAATCCTGCAGGGCAAAGTTGTATAAAGGTTCAATTCCACCTGTGTAATCCTTCAGAAAAAAAACGGCTGAAAAGTCTGGGGCAAGACTGGATCCAGTTGCAGCCAGGCTCCTCTCTGAGAGGTTAGAAAGCATGGAAGTCCTTTCTATGTGACTCAACAGGGAGGCTTCTTTAACAAACTTTGAAGCTCCCATTCTGCCCACCAGATTTAGTAAACAAGTTCAGTACCCAAATGTTTCATCAGACTCAGTGATGCAGGCTCACTACTCAGCATGTATAAGAGTAAAACAGGTGTCTGATACAGGGTACTGAGTCAAAGATCAACCTTATTTCTGGAGAAATCAATCTTCATAATTTATCTGCCAATGTATTAAGCATATATCTATTTGAAGCATCATCCTCCACCACCTAGACTTCGGTAACACGCCTAAACATGCAAAAGCCCATAGACAGAAATCCCCATTCTACACGGTCTTGAACAGCGTTTAGCTTAAAAGTAAAATAAAAATGCAAGGCTACAACAACAAAATCACCCCCTGGTAAAAACAACGTCACTCCCAACTTTGAGTAAAAAAACAAAGAAGCATGTTGAATATCATCATACATAACATTATGTATCACCGGAATTAGTAGTACTATTCATACCTACAACCACCTGATAAGCCTTTAATTGGTGCTATTTTTTTTTCCTTAGTGCACTAAAAATACTATCAGATCTCAAACAGGGCTATATCCCTTCACATGTTCTTTACTAACTTCCCATTGCAGCACAGTGTAATGAAGGACAAAAAAAAAGCAGGTTCTACACATGTTAATAATTTTTGTTCCAGCTTCTACTAAGAAATTAGTCATAAAAAACAGATCTACCACACAAGTAAATCTAGGATCCAAACTGTCTCAAGGGTTGAAGTGTTACTTCACATTATCAGGCATGCAATACTTGTAGGATATGTTTCTGAGGTATTGTTCACACCTACCAAATGTCAGATCTTTCATTTGTCAAAATGCCAATGTTTTAAGCATGAAAACTTTAAGCAGGATTTTCCCACATCAGTTCAGTGTTGCTAGAGCAAATAATACATTTATTTTGATATTTTCATCCTTTTTAATTTTCAACAAAATAGTATCATATGCTGATATGATGGGGGAAATCTTAATGATACAAGAAATATGGTGGTTTTCTTAAGAAAAAACTTAGATTTTTTTTTCCCCAGCCCAAACATGTATTGTTTGGTTTAGAGCATTTTTAGAGCAGGACATCAAAGCTGCTTTCAGTGTCACATGCTATACAATTTGAGGCTGACAGGAGACAAATGAAGGCTGCAGTAACACAACACAAGGGTAAAATGGAGAAGAAAAAAGTAAGAACAGAGTAGAAAAGATGTATCAGTATATCAGAATATGAAAAGCACACAACCAAAACCACAGTAACAACAGGTAAATTAGAAAAGAATGAAAGGCAAAAGACTAAGGATTTACTCCATATTGCTAAAGAACAGCAGCCTGCTTTCAAAAAAGCATCAGAAAATTCAAAGCAAAGCTCTTGTAAGAACTCTTCTCTCCAAGTGATCAATTCTCTGAATAGCCCATTAGACTCTTCTCATTCTCCTGCCATGCAGCCCACAGCTGACAAAGTAAATGCAATAGGATTAGGACAAGTGATTTTTCTACTGACTACTCTACCTTCCTAGCTAGCAACACAATAAAAAACCTACACTTTTGTGGGTTTTATTTTTCTTTAGTGTCTTTAAATCCACTAAGAATAAAACTTCAAGCACTTTAAGAGTGATTTCAAACAGTAAGAAATGAGACACCGGTCAAGAAGAAAGCTGAATAAGCAGGATGATGAAGAACAAAAAGTTAGGTGGGACACACCATGTTTTTTGTAGTCAGACTTCTTGGAACTCTCGCTGAAAAATCCATTTATATACATATATTTTTTATATTCATAATATTTCTGTATGTATAACATGACATAACACTATGCTTCTATTAAAACATTTGTATCCTGGAATGCTTGTGAATTCATAGGAAGGTTAGAAAGAAAATGCAATTCATAGTATTCAAAAACACACTTTCAAGAGTATGAACAGTAATTTAAATACTTCATAGGGATTTTTTTAAACCTAAGCTTAATCAATTTTTGTCACAAAACTTTATTTCAAATTAGAAGACACCCAGTATGGAGAAGAAAAATTTCTTTGGAGAATCATTTGCAACTGAGGGTACCTTCTTTCTTCCTCACGTAATAAAAAATTGAAGAAGCATGTCTAGATTTTTCTTTAAGTAAGGAAAAGATCATCTCTTTACTAAATGTACTAAATAAAACAGAAAGCAATATTCACAATACTATCTAAGGGTATTACAGTTCAGAAACACTAAGCTTCACCACCATGCCAATGCGTACAAAAATTGTAACAAAAACAAAGATGTAACTTTAAAACCAAACTTCATATCATGTGTAGGTATAATTCACATGCCCACAATAGGGGTGAACTTATGCCTCTTTTTAAGAATTTTTTGTCATTCTGTATTTTCTAAGTAAATTGTACATTCATCAGTAAATCTGACATTTTCACCTGAAATCCCAGTTTAAAAAACAATGATCACATCTCTCTCCCTCTAAAGACCAACCTTCCTATTCATGGAACAGGGCAGAGAGGGAGAGAAAAATGAGTGTGTGTATCTCAATATTCACTTGTCAACCAGCCTGTTCCTTGCCTCCACAAGAGGCATTGTCCTCTTGACCTCTTTTAGGGATATATTCTCTTTGCCTTCTTCAAGGCAAGGTGAGACTTTGCAAAGACTTAACTGGCTCAGACCACCAAGCTAAGTAAAGCCAACACTGTTTCCACCAGCACCACATTGAGCACTAGCAGGAAGCACAGACACTCTCCCATCCCAGGTAAATAAACCAGCTCCTTCTAACAGCTTCTTCTCCCAAAATATATGATTTATAGAAGAACCATCCTACTGCCATAGACAGATCTCAATTTGACCAAATAAGGTTTTGCTCAAGGAGCAAAAAATACAAGAAATTTTAAATTAAGAATAAAGCTTTTCGTAGTACTTAATCTAACCAGTTCAGTTCATGAGCTTTAATTAATGTAATGCAACCTGGTTTTTAAATCAGTTTTACATAGTACAACTACATGGGTGTCCTATTCAGAGCAGGATCCACAACACTATTAGTACAGGAACAGGTAAAGAAATGGATAACCATTCCTATTCACTTGATTTCTATTATTATTAGTAGCAATTATTTTAACAAACCTAGTATTTTGTGAGGTATAGAAAGGGAAATAAATAAAATAATTTAGAGAAAAGGATGCAGAATATTCCTGCTTTTTATGAGCATCACTGTATTTCCAGTCATAAATTGATTATGGTCTCCCCACAGTTCAGTAAGCCACTGAAGACAACTCAAAATCACTAAGAAAGAAAATGAACAGAACCTCAATCCCTCCCGTTTCCCAGTGCCAAAGCAAGGATGCTGCTGACAGCACATTCTGCACACTGTTGGCTCCCTGAAAGCTGACCCACTCTCCCCACTGTTTCAGCAGCTACTGATGCAAGTCGCAGCAAGTGACAACCTCCCATGAAATGAGTTTTACACTGTTGTCTTTTGGTTGTTTTGTTTTTCTCCCATATGTACACATGCTCCCATATCATGCATATCATGTTTCCAACTTTAACGCAAAATAAAGAAGGGAAACAGAGTAAAAAACTGTATGATTGTCATGAGCTATACCACATTTTAGCATTGGGATTTGTAGTCTCAAATCTTAATTTAAGAACAGTTGTCATGAGCTAGGAGCCAGTAGCTGGGTGTGAGACATAAACAGGCAACAGTTTTAACAATGCTTTGTTCTCTCCCACCTTCTTATGGCCCATCTAGCACTACTGGATCCCTTTAATCAGGAATTACATTTTCTTCAATGATCTAAACAGCACATAAAAATTACTGTATAGCATATGCACCGAAAGACAAATTCTTACAGTGGATGCTAAAGGATCCTGTAACATTGCTGAACTACCAAAATTTAAAATTTTAACAGAGAAGGTAACATCTGGTCAGCAGAATCTTTGTTCTCAGGAGACCCCAGCTCTATATAAGTATCTGTTTTTAGGGTACCCACTGTCAAGAGAGTGCTGCTTTAATCACAAATGACAAAAGGATCTATCAGAACACTGAACTTGCAGTCAACAATTATTTCATATGGGACTATAAATCAAGAAATACTTCTTGAAGGTACAAAGACCAGACACTCATTTTCATTAGACAGATAGTACTAAAGTGGACTATTTTCATTGAAGACTTTTAACCTTGAGAGTCACAACAGAAAGGCACTTTAAGTATAATATACTACAGTGCCTGACATCATATAATGAAACCATGCAAAGCATTCAATGACCTTGAGATGAGTATATTAGAATAAAGCACTAACTACATGGAGAGTGAACTTCTGGATATTCTGGAAAAAAACCACTGTCCCTTTTGTCAGATTTCTTTACAGTGGTCTAAAACTGACCTGGGAAGCTGGTGCAAACAACAATTACTCTCTCCTGCTTGTCAGCTCTCCTCTGGATTTGGAAAGCACTAGCAGTTCACTTTTGCTTAGACACTGATAAAGAACAATCCACAGGCAGATTTAGCATGCAACAAAATCTCCCACATCTTCTGAATGTGTCGCCTAGGAAAGAATCTGAATCATATTTTTAATCTTCTCTTCCTACGGAGACCACAGACTTACAGGGAAAGGCTGTTGAAGTTGGGGTTGTTCAGAAGAGAAGGCTCCAGTGAGACTTTAGACTAGCCTTTCAGGAACAGGAGTTTGTAAGAAGGATGGGGACAAACTTTTTAGTAGGGCCTGTAATGATAGGAAAAGGGGTACTGTTTTAAACAAAAAGAGGGTAGAGTCAAACTAGATATAAGGAGTAGATTTTTTACAATGAGGATGGTGAAACCCTGAACCAGGTTTTCCAGAGACGCGATCCCCATCTCTGGCAACACTCAGGATCAGAGCGATGTGGTCTAGTTGAAGATGTCCCTCCTCATGTCAAGGGGTTTGACTAGGTGGCCTTTACAGGTCCCTTCTTCTGATTCCATGACCCTACCAAGACTTCCTAGCTCAACATTTTCTCTGTCTTAAACATTTTGTCCATGTGTAGCTAACATGCATGTTAAACAATAATACAAATGGCTTAAAAACTGAACTATTTTATTCAGGGCACAGAGGGGATGGGATAAGAAAAAAATACAAAGCTCTGAAACACTATACAAGAACATTTACTGTTACTCCACACGTAAATGCTTATCTCCATATGAACAATTTTTTCTCTACTGCTTCTTACTCGGGAATCTCAGTCTTCCAAAAAATATGTATTGAAAAGCTCAAATGGAGTATATAAAGTTTTAATACTTTCAGACAAAAACCCTAGAAGAAAATATTAAAACTAACTCACTCAGTGAAGACACGAAATCTGATTAAGATGCCTGTAATTTGAGTACAGGATGAATGCAGCATCTAAGTTACCTCCCCTTTTTAAACAGCATAATTTGGGGTAAGGATGTATATACGCCAGCTGATAGCACAGAGTAAGAGGCGCCCCATAAATCATAAAATAGATACTATTTCTGTACCACTCTAAAGATATCCAGGCTTCCAAACTTAATTTTTAAGGCTCAGGCACTCATACAAACCTCCTGCTAAGTTATAAAGCTCCATACACGTCAATGCACAGGCATAAAATGATGCATTACCTTTTTCCATTGTCTTCATTTAAATTAATAAAAATAATGATACAAGACCCAAAACAAACAAGCTGCCCACTAGTTTATTGAGAAAAACAAACAGACTTACACATCTGTTCTGCTGCAGGCAGGCGGCTTCATTTGAGGTTAAATACTTGCTACTCAAACTTAATGAGATGATTGTATCTAAGGAAAAGAAGAAAGTAATTACTTTTAATATTTTTTAAACCCATTAACTGTCACAGTGGCAACTCATGGGATGTTTCAAATTTCTCTTTAGGTGACAGCTCCAGGAGCTGCATTTACATGACTCTCACAATTTTTCAAATATCTACCCCTCACAATTATCAAGAAAAAATTAGTGATTTTCACTTCTAGAGCTCCAAAGCAAAATAAAAATAATAATATAAAAAACCCTCAGATGATTGCTAAAATAGAACTTAAAAGTCAAGTTTTTGTATTTATTTTAGCAGTGCTTCATTTTTTATGCTTATGCTGAATGAAACAGCCTACATTACATACAAGATTTCAAAGGAGCTTGCTGATACCTTTTTCCATGCACTACAGGAATCACCTTGTTATACCTTCCCTTCATAAGCTAAACATATTGCTTTACACTGCACCAACCATGTGTATTAATCAACATGCAATAGCACAGGATCAACACAAGATTATCATTCCCCATGTATGAGAAAGAAGTGATTGCAACTGGAGCATATTAGATCACATATTTTGACTTAGCAACAAAACAGACCAAAACAGTCAATTGCAGGATACATTTTTTTTTAGTTTTGCAACTTCAGTCCTATTGACCATTATACAGACATGAATGCCATAGCCCAGAGGCCCCAGCTGTCATGCTCCTCCAATACACTGAAAAAAACCTAACCCAACAAACCAAGAAAACATTTTGTCATCTTAGAAAATACATAATCTGCAAGGTATTCACTCTTATATTGCAGTGATTACTCTTCTTAATCAGACTGAGATGTTTAACACGCCCATATGCATCTATATACCCACACTTAGGCTTTTTTCCCTTAGGAAGATCACCTCTCTGAGGGTATGCAGTCCTGATGACTGGCTACGTGTGCACTACGAAAGGAACTATCTATCACTTACTGATACTTCTTACTTAAAAGCACTCATATAGTGCCTCTTAAGCAATTGAAACTCCTCCAGAGCTGTGCTGCTGGCTAATTTGACTGTTGAGATACTTTAGCTATCTCTATTACAGCAACATTTAAATAATGTATGCAGAGAGGAAGGTGTCAGCCAAGGAGACAGGAGCCACCAGAGGCAGGGTGCTCAGTGGAGCAGTTAGGGAGCTCTCCTCAGATGTGGATTAAGCTCCTCAGGCAAAGTAGGGAAGTGAACCTGGCTCTCCCACATTCCTTTCAAGTGCCAGAGCCATCAGACGACAGGTAAGATAAAGTACAAATATGCATCTTTACACTCACTGGTGTCTTTAAAAAACACCAGAACCCCTCAACCCTTCTATTCCCATTTCCCCCCTCTGATTTGTTAAAGATGACTACAGTTTCAAGCCCAGCCAAACCTTTTGTTCAATTCAAATTAAGGTTTGGGTTTTCTTGATTGTTCATTTTTGTAAGAAGAATAATAAAGAAGAAGTAATTTTAGCTGGATCTAGGATTATTTTCTTTAGAGGCAAACACTGATTCATAAAATAGTATACAGAATTACTGCAACAGGTAAACAGCATAACTACTGAAGAGCCACTTAACCTATTTGGGGTAAAATAGGCACAAATTCTTTGATCATTATTACATGAGAGAAATATTATTAGATATATTTTCCCATATATTTTGCAAATAATTGCAAAAAAGTATTGCTAAATGTTCAGTGTTTAAAAATCCTATTTTCAGCCTTGATTTTTCAAGTTAATGAGTACCAAACCCCAGAACTGACTTTTGTATTAAATATAAAGAAAACCTGAACCGTCACTACAAAAATTACTTTAACACATTACAGGAAAAATACATCTGTATGACGCTAGTGAATGCAAACTAGAAGATATGGTATTAAAAAAAAATAATCCAGCAAACTTTCACACAGCTGTAACAACAAAATACTAACCTTCTAAACTTTCTGAGAGGGATCGTCCAACCCTACATGTCCTTAAACAACACAGGAAGAAGGGAAACAGGTGAGAGATGGAAAGGACACAACTGAGCAGTAATTGCTAAAGAGAGCATACAGGTTGTGAGTTAACATAAAGATAATAGTAATATAATAATATCTTATGTCAACATCCACTGAAAACCAGTCTTAGACAATAACAAAGACTCATACCTTACTTTCCAATGTGCTACTCAATATAAAAAAAAAAACAACCACTATTTACCCTGAATCATCACACTTGAATGAAAGGCCTTAAAAATCAAGTTATTTCCCTGTTGTTGCTTTAACAGCCCATTGTATTGAGTTCGAGCTCATCACCAAAAAAACCCAAAACCACAAGCCCAAACCTAAACCAATATTACCACAGTTAAACTATGTATCACACGAATTAAGGACAGAAGTTCCTTCGCTTCAGCAAACAAACAACAACAACCAAAAAAACCCCAGAAACAAACAAAAAAAGGGCACCAAAAATTATGATAAAAGCTTTAGTTTTTCTTACTTCTCAACCTGAGAGCTTTAAACTCTAGACTGCACTTGAAAGCTACCATTAGGCCACAGAAACTACTCAATTTTTTCACTAATTGGCTGAAATGAAACAATTCCATAGTAATAAATTGACCAATATTGAGGATGCCAGTAACAAATACAAAATAAATAGCCAAAGATGTGCAGAAAACAAGGCACATCTGTCAAATAAGAACTGTTTCTTTCTGAAGCCTGTTTTGAAAGTATACAACAGGTAACATTATGTAAATTATATTAATTTATGTTGAAAATCCATAGATTGTCCCCCCTTCAGTAAAAGATGTCAGTCATGATGACTCAGACACTCTGTTCTATATGGTGCAAAGTTCCCCACTAAACTATCTATAATATTCTTTTCTATATAAAACTAAGCCAATACACATGTATTATGATGTTTGCATATGGCTGATTATTTTAACTGTTCATTACAGTGGTAACCCCATAGCAAAACATGCTCACTTTGAAGATGAAACTCCTAAAAAAAATTAAAGCAAGTTGCAGAAAACAGGATTTACAAACCCCCCTGTAAATATTCTTCACTGTGAATGGTGAGGAAATGCAGCAAGCTGTTGGGAAATACAACATGTACATTCTTTAACTCAAACTTTCTCAGAGGAAAAAAAAAAAGTCTCTCAGAACTTAATGTATTTAGGATTTTAAAAATTTGAAGAGAACGAATTCCAAGAAAAAAAAAGAGAAGAAAACAAAAAGACACAGTAGGCTCAAAGGCCACTTCCATCTATAATAACTTGTTTTTAAAAGTATTTGGTAGGATATTCTACTTTAGTGGATGGAAATTTTTAAATAAACATGTTGCCCTCCTGTATTTTCCAATGCCCTGTTACAAGCCTTAGTGATGTGTTAGTGTTTACTGAAGAAGACCCCCTCTGCACTAACCACCTGTGACACTGGCTGTTCTGCAAACACAATTCCTGATTGCTCTGGACATTTACTGTCTTGGTTTAAAACAAGCCATAGTATGGGGAAGCACCAGATAAAGAGGCTGCAAGGAGACAAGGTAACAAAGACAGCAAACATTACTCTTAGCTAATCACCTGTCCAACCTTCTGCTGTTCTATCCTTTGCCTCTCACATTATCAATGAGGATGCCGTACCTGTCACAATTTTGCCTTGTATAGATGTCATGAATGAGTGTCTTGGCCACCTAAAGAAACACTGTCAAAGGTACTGGCAAAAGCTGGGTTTAATATGGATATGTGAAAATGCAACTTTACAGAGTTGAATGGCAAGGTTCACTCTACTATTCACTACGCATACTAAAGCATACAAACGAAGATCAAATAAGAAGCAATTTGGAGTGATTTACACAAAAGCTGTAAATGCAAAAGCAGCAAGACTGCAAAGGATATGAGTGGAAAGATAAGGGTGTAGAAGGACTTAGCAGCACTGAATACCTGAGTATTTTAACATTTTCAAAGTGATCTGATAGTTTTTACAACAATTATATCAATGGATTCAAAATAGTAACCTTTTTACCATAACTGATTCACATATGCACAGGTAAATGGCATATAAATCTATTTCTATGTGCACCTATGAAAAATTTCCCTCAAATTCACTAAAATATGTCAAATCCCTTTGCATTTCCCAGCAGGCAATGGTTGCACCTTGAGGAACATGAAGATGGGGGGTGAGGGGCTGACAGTCCTTGAGTACCACAAATGTGAGAGTTTGTGAGCTCTGGGAGGCACTGGCACAGCCTGCTGCAGTGCAGGAGAGCTCACACAACCTCACTTATGACTGCTGTTTATAGGGTCAGAAGATGATTGACTCGTCATCAGTAACCTTCCTGACCATAAATCAAGTCAGTAACTACAATACTTTTTTCCCCAAAGTGCAGTAACAATGGCAACTTTCCACTCGGGCTACAACCAGGTAAATGGTTTACCAAGGCTACAAGAGGTAATTTTTTATCCTTTGTTTCCCACCTTTACCACGCCAGAGCTCCTGGTACAATCAGCGAGTGCCTTGAGGCCCAACTGGTACAGTCAAGTGACACTTCACCACTCAGCTGCTTTGGCCAAGGCTCACCAGGAGCTTCCAAGAAGGCAGAGCAGTCTAAAGGATGGGGGGATTACACCACAAGAAGCAGAAGAGTTATTGTGCCATAACAGTATAAACGCTTAAAAAACTTTTCTCCAAGATGCTTAGTTTAGGTAGCTCATTTTACTTTCTCAATCAATTCTTACATTTGACTGCTCTGGAGAACTCCTATTGAATAAACTCCTCAATATCTGTTAAAGCTGCAACTAACAACATAAAGTACCGAAACAGACACGCATCCAACTGTACAAAAACTGTCAGCACCTTGCCTGTTAGTTTTATACCTAGTGGGCAGCACTCAAATTTCTAAAAGTACACAAAAGAATTTATGTTGCTTTTAACAGAACTTTTTCATCTGCAAAACCAGTCTCCATAGTGAATAATAAGTAGAATGCCCCCACCCAGTATTTGCACAAACACAGGCTTCCCTAGCAGCAGCACAGAATCTTGAGGATAGTTGATAAAGTCTTCCAGACTTCACTCCCCCCCAGTATGTACACCACGAATGTCCTCCCAAGGGTGCATGTCTGCTCTTAAAGTGAAACACTACATTACTGAAGATAACCTCTCAAAGAAAAGTGCTGTGCACATGCTCTTGAAAAGCAAAACAGATATACATGTATAGTGGGCCATAAAGACAACAACATGAAAGAAAAGTACATTCACACTGTGAGGGCTTGAAAAGCTCTGTCTGCTTATTTTAATAGGTGCAGCATGACCGCTCATGCTAAATTATTGAAAACTCTCAGAGGAACCCCCCCAGAAAGGAGACAGGTCTGCTTCTAACACATAAGCACTATGGAGAAAGGTCTCTATACTGCAAAACCCAGCCCTACTAAACTTAACAGTGATAAACAGAATCAGTATTAATGCAAAAAAGGCTTTAACCTTTAGTACAACAGTACTTGCTTTTACACTTTTAGAAGACTGTATATGCAACAGACAACCTTAAGTGTATTGGACACACTGAGAACTCCAGAAAACATTCTAACACAGCCACTCTAACATGAGCAGCTGTCTCAGTGCAGATCTAGAAGCTACAAAAGACATTTTTGAGCAAAATTACCACGCGCCAACTAGTAAACGAGAGCAGCACTACACGAAAGCTAAATTTTGCACTTCTCCGAGACAACATTCTTGAGCGACTCTGCCCAAGAGGGATGGCTGGAACTTCACCACACACAAGCACAGACGCGGCGCTTACGCCGCGGCCGAAGCCGCTGGCGGGCGCCTGCCCACACCGTGTCCTGTTTCTCGGGGAAGGGAGGGGGGGGGGGGAAACGCTTTTTAGGA
>JAHLSL010000009.1:28000581-28130749 GCA_025920805.1 Petroica traversi
CTCGGCCGTGCCCGCGCACGTTCGCTGCGCTCAGGAAGCCCCTGCTCTGGGCCGTGCCCCGGGGGAGCGCTCCTGCTGCGCGGCTGAAGCGGCGGGTGGTGTCCGCCCCGTGTGCATGCAAGCACTGTTTGCTTACCGTCCCTCATTGTCTAGGACTAAAGAGCATTCCTGTGTCTTTCTCTTTTTAATGGTCTGCATGAAAGTGCCATTGAGAATGGAATTCCCTAGTCCATTGAGCAGGGGATCCAGGGACCAAAGGCAGTTTATTTGAAAAGGAGGAAGGTAACCAGGGCAGAGATTGTAATTTAGAAGTATATGGTATTGTACTTTGAACAAACGTATGCTGGTGATTTTCTTCCGAAGTAGCTGATGCAATTCTAGGAGAGGAGAACTGTGGATAACTTTCCTGGTTTATATCCCACAGTCTTTGAGGCCGGGACAATGATAACAGAAGTGCGTTATAATAATTTCGTGTGTGGCTAGTGCGATATCTTTGCGAACATCGAATGGAAACTCGTCTTAGTTTATTCTTCTTCAAATTTAGGTCTTAGTCCTCATTCCTGTCGATCTGCAGGATACTGGCACGGGGGGCGGGGGTTGGGAGGGAGAAGTGCTATCTGATAATTGCCTAGGAAAAGCAAACCAGTTGTAGGTCATGAATTTGCTATGCAGAAATCCGGTCGTCATCCGGAGTATTTATAGAACATTTGCAAACAGAAGAATTTTTGAAAAACAAAACACTGCTTTGGCCTCTGGGGCATTTAAGTGATTCACGCTAAATTTGCATGAAATTCGGCGGAATACTACCAGTTTCCATTCTGTGTGCATTACATTGTATTTGTAGGGTATCCATTCTGTGTTTGAGACTGTAACTTACTTCCTAATTCAGCTGTATTTACTCTTGAGTATTATGGTGTACTTAGATGTTACCCCAGTCCTTTTTTTATCAGTCTGGTTCATTCAGTTCATTTGGCTTTTGCGACAGCCATCCTAAATCTTTCAACAAGATTAAAGATCTTGAGTATTTTCTTCCAATTCTTAATGCCTACCTGAAGCCATGCTTGAGAATTTTGGGAACAGAGGGTTGGAGAGCTTGGGAACATAGTATTTATGTGTTTTTCTGAGGTACTGGGCTAATGTTGTGTGGGCAAGTTACACGTGTTTTTGATTTCTGAAGGTTACCTCTCATCCGCCCTCTGTGTTTTTTCCAAAACAGTCTCTATGCTCAGGAGCCACTACAACCAGATACACAACCAACTAACATGTAGGAAGGGGCATTAAAAATACCAGAACAGACTTTTACATCTAGACAGAATTGAAATGCAATTTTATGAGGTAAACATGTTGTAAATTTTGTTTCTTGATTGATGAGTAAAGTGAGTCCATTCTGATCTGTAATAAATTGCTGTACATTGACACATCAGTGTGTTTGAGCTGAGAATCGGTCATTACTTCTTCACAATAATAAACAGAAATCAGGGCCATTGTATTACCTTGGTCTCTGAATTACAAAATCTGTATTGAAACTGGAACTAACTTTGCATTTTGGTTAAATTCCTGGTTTGTGTTTGGTTTTAGTCGTTGGACCTTCTGTGGCAGTATTAGTTGTTTAAACTGTTTTCTGCAGTTAATAAACTAGTATGGTTGAATCCTGTGTTGTTTTACAGAATTTAGTTATTAAATGCTTCTTACAAAGTTGTTTGAACAGATGAACCTTTTATATTCTTTTGTTGCTTATAAAGAGCAGATCAGATTAAACACTGACTGTTGTCGGGCTATACAGTATAGAAGCAAATAATTGGAGTTAAGAATTATTGTGTAAAAGTCAGATCTATGAGAAGCACAATTCTCACATGAATAGTAAAACTAGCTTAGATTATGAAAGCGGAGTCCATCTGTAAGAGCAGACAGATCAGAACCTTTCAGGAACTAGTCTTAGGGTTAATTGCCTGAGTGATCTAGTCTTTATGTGAAAGGAGTTCCTTCAGTACTTTGAGGGTGTGCCTTTAGAAGCTGGATCATAGACTTAAGCAAAAGGCGAGTGAAATGGGGTAGTGCATGTAGTTGTTCAGTGCTTGCTGTTTTCTTCCTGAAATAGATATACTGGTCTTTAACAGTAGTTGCGTTTGGGTTTTCCCTGTTTCTCTGCTGTTTTGGCAATACATTCTATCACTAGTTGTGTTACAGTTACTGGCACTGATTTGAAATGCAGAGTTGAAATGGTGAGGGTCTAATAACACTTTAGACAGTGATTAAAGATCAAGGGTTTTTTATGTAGCTGAGGTCGAATTATGCTATTTATTAATGATTTATTGGGAAGAAGGAAGGAGTGGAATAGAATTTTAAGCTTGACAATGTTAGTCAAGTTTGTAATGTTTTCAATCCTTATAGGAGAAAAACCCCACCAGGTGTGAAGATGTCAGTAAGCATAAGTATGTATGGAAGCTTTTAACTTAGAAATTTTGTGACCAAAATGCATGCTTATCATAGTCATGGGACTTTGGAGTGGGGAGGAGAAAGCTATCTTTTTGTATGGTATGTGATCTTTTTGTGGTAGGTTGTAAACTTAAAAATTGTTTTAAAGAGCTTGGTTTATAAACAGGGAGATTTTTATCTATCAGCAGTTGATTTGAGAACAGCTCCTGAGGAATCTGTTGAAGGAGAAGGGCATGTGTACATGCACACTTGAAAGCAGGGAACGTGTTTTGGCTCTAAATAAAATCTGCTTTACAGGTAGAACATTTACTAGCTGCAGTCCTTACTGTGCCATATTGGGCACTGTGAGTTCTGTCATGTACTTGTCATATTGTGAAGAATAATGGGCTCACTAAGGATTGAGGAAAGTAAAAAAAGTATAGTGCTGTCAAACTGCCCACTTGCCAAATGTGGAATTATGTGTGCTTCTCTAGCTTTTAAATATAGCTGTAGTAGTTGAGTTGATAACATGAATGTTTCAAAAAAAATTCTGAGAAAACTTGTTTTTCTTTGACAGTTGCAGTAGTTCTTTTGAAGAGAGATCTAGAGGTCATAATCTGTAGCTGTTGCAAAAATTTTCAAACTGCAGGCACCCCTAAGGTCTTAAGAAGTATTGTATTAAAGGTTTTCTTATAAGGTAACAAATGCGGGTTTTTTGGTTTTTTTAATTCAGTGACGCTTCTGAAATGCGTTTGTTCTCATGCAGTGGTCTTGTCAACAGTGCTTCTAGAGTGTTTTTGTAGCAAGGATTTTGTGTAACTGTGTTTACTCAGGGAAGCTGTTATTTAGGTGATCTATTGATCTTTAGGTTAAACTTGTACAAAACTGAGCAGTCCTTTTGAGTAAGAGTGACAGGCTTTTGGTTTTGTTTACTCTTAGTTAAATATATGCGCACAGGGCTGTAGAACTGAAGGGATTTTTTCCTTACTATAGTAAAACTAGTATTTTAATATGATTGTTTGGAGTTCATAGTATTAACTGTTTCTCTAATTTTAGGTAAACATTACCAAATGAGGAGAAAAGGAAGATGCCATCGAGTATCGGCAGCAAGGCATTCTTCTTCCCCATGCAGTATTAAGCACTCCCCAACACGAGAAACCTTGACATACGCTCAAGCTCAAAGGATGGTTGAAATAGAAATTGAAGGTCGCCTGCATAGGATCAGTATCTTTGATCCTTTAGAAATTATATTGGAAGATGATCTTACTGCACAGGAAATGAGTGAATGCAACAGCAATAAAGAAAATAGTGAAAGACCACCAGTTTGTCTAAGAAGCAAACGCCATAAAAATAACAAAGTGAAAAAGAAAAATGAAGCTCTTCCGAGCTCGCAGGGTATACCTGCTACAACAGCTCCTCTTCCAGAACCAAAAGTGCGGATTGTTGAATACAGTCCCCCTTCAGCTCCTCGGAGACCTCCAATTTATTACAAATTCATTGAGAAGTCAGCAGAAGAGCTTGATAATGAAGTTGAGTATGACATGGATGAAGAAGATTATGCGTGGTTAGAATTGATAAATGATAAGCGGAAAAGTGATGGAGTGTCGGTTGTTTCTCAAAATATGTTTGAATTCCTTATGGATAGGTTTGAAAAAGAGTCTTATTGTGAGAACCAAAAACAGGGTGATCATCAGTCTTTAATTGATGAAGATGCAGTGTGTTGTATATGCATGGATGGTGAATGTCAGAACAGCAATGTGATCCTGTTTTGTGATATGTGTAATTTAGCAGTACATCAGGAATGCTATGGGGTGCCATATATACCTGAGGGCCAGTGGCTCTGCAGACACTGTTTGCAGTCTCGCTCTCGGCCTGTAGACTGTGTGCTGTGCCCAAACAAGGGAGGTGCCTTTAAAAAGACAGATGATGATCGTTGGGGACACGTGGTGTGTGCTCTGTGGATTCCAGAAGTTGGATTTGCCAATACGGTTTTTATTGAGCCAATTGATGGTGTCAGGAACATTCCCCCAGCCAGATGGAAGTTAACATGCTACCTCTGTAAACAGAAAGGTGTTGGTGCCTGCATCCAGTGCCACAAAGCAAACTGCTATACTGCATTCCATGTGACGTGTGCTCAAAAGGCTGGTCTGTATATGAAAATGGAACCTGTGAAAGAACTAACTGGCAGTGGAACAACGTTCTCTGTGAAAAAGACAGCCTATTGTGATGTACATACTCCACCAGGTTGCACACGGAGGCCTCTCAATATTTATGGAGAAGCTGAAATCAAAAACGGTGTTTGTAGAAAGGAGGGATCAGTCAGAACTGCTAGGTCTACATCAAAAATCAGAAAAAAGACAAAAAAAAGCCAAGAAAACAGTGGTTGAACCCTGTACAGTTATGCCAACAGTATCTGCTCCTTATATCCCCCCCCCAGAGGTAAGCAAACCATCAAAATGTGAGATAACTTTATTTTCTGTTTCAATTTAAACCAGTGCTTTTAGGTGCCACCTTGACATTTCTGTACATTTTTTACAGGCTTTCTTTAAAGACCTTTTTCAGAGAATTACTGTTAGTTAGGTACATTGCACTTCTGTGGACTTGCATTAAAAATGCAGTAACTTCCTCACAGAAATTACTAAGTGATCCAGTGGTTTGTCTTGTCTCTGAACATTTGGTTTGGGTTTTTTTGTCAGATTAAGTTTTGTTGTGTGTTCAGTTGTCATTCACTGTACCTCTGAGACTTAACCTCTGAATTTGGAACAGTAGATGCAGTTGATCTTTGTATTTAAAAAAAAAAAGCCAAGCTCAAGGTTAACTTTATTTGTAATTTTGGATTCTGAGCTTCTTGTTCTAAGTTTAAGAGATCCAAAATGAAAATTACAATTGTGTATGTAAATTTTGAATCTTGTTCATCTCACCTAAATTAAGAATAAACTTGTAGTGTAAGATCTATGTAAGTTTTACAAAAAACCTTTAAATAAGTGTTTTCCTTGTGTGGCAGAATAACTTCTCAGGAAGTGTTTCTGATATTTATATTTGTATGTTTACAGCATCAATATATTTGTTTACCCCTTGAATTCAATTCTTGTTAATCTAAGAGCAGTAGTTTGGAAAGTTTCTCAAACAGGCAACACTTCCATGGGCAGGCTTATTGCCTGTACTGTGACCCAGCTCTGCACAGACAAATAAGGGCTTTTGAAATACACATGCCTTTTAAATACCTGACTCACAAGTCTCAGGTAGTGGGCAATTAAAGCTGGTTATATTAATCTAAATAAATACATGTTTAGAGACTGCAGTCCTTTCCTGTAATAAGTTTTGTTAGTGTAATAAGCTACTTATTGACTGAGTTTGACAAACAACCTTCAGCTCCCGTGTGGTGTTTGCAAACATCAGATTGATTGCTCTGTTCTCTGTTATGATTTGCTTGGTAAAATGGTATTTTTGTTTAGTGATGCACTGCAGAAAAACTTAGGTTGACAATAAGCAACTAATACTGCTATTTAAACAGGAGCTACTGTCCATGGAAGGGGGAAGTTGGTGTAAAATAATTCAGCTTTGTCTTCATTGGTAGTGTAGTGTGTTTCTGTTTTGATTTTTTTAAGACAGTGTAAGAAAGAACGTGAACTAAGAGTTGAGGATTAGAAAGTATGTTCTCAGTTGTGCTTCTGGCAGCTCATTCTATTGGCAGCTTTTATAAAAGTCAGGCCCTAAAAGGTTGCTGTCATCAAATGGCTTTTTTTAAAGTAGTCATTAAATGCCAGGAGCAAAAATACAAAGACATTTTCCTTTTTTTTTTTTTTTGTATTAATGTTTGAATCTTTTTTTATGACTGTAGGGAAATTCATCTTTCTTCTATTTAGGCTTCTCTTCATATTTCTAGAAACAAGTACAGTTCCCGTATTGTATGTCATAAGTGTAAAAAATGTGCACAGTTTAAAGCTATTTTAAAGTTGAACTGTAATATAAATTGCCTGGCTTTGGCTGAAGGAGACCCTTGCTTAAGTACTCTTTGTAACATGAACATGTTCAGTCCTGGAAAACTGATCATTGAATTAAAAGTGAAACAGAAATGGGCATGTTCAAAGGAAAAGTGATTACACTGCAGACTCAAATCTCTAGTTTTAGAACCAAAGTTGTCTAGTTTTCTTTGGCTGTTCTTCAGTTTTTTTTCCTGTTTAGGAAACACTCTTGTGTTTCTGTAGGAATTAAGTACATACCCATAAAGTATTAAAAAAATTGTTGGGATAATTTCACAATAGTCTTCGTTTAAATTATTTTTTTCTCGTTTAAATTATTTTTTTTCTCTAATCTATTTTTTTTAATGCTCTTTTCTTCCCTTGAAGCTGAAGCATGATTTTTCAGAGGTCTTGGTGAAGAGCAGTTAAGCTATTTAAGTTAGTAGAGAATAAATATGTACACTCAATGTTTAAATACTAGTATGTTTTTACCTGAAGAATTTAATTTTAATATGTTTTCAATATCTCTAAAAATTGAGGCACACATAGAGATGTTTGGTTTGGATTGCTTTCTTAATAACTAGACTGTACTCCTCCTTGGCATATTGCTGGCTCTTCAGAGTTGGTAGTTGGAAGAATATACAAATGTGAAGATCATAGTGAGGAGGAAAGTGCATGCTGGATGCAGCACCTGCGTACACAGCTGAAGCTTCAGTAAAAGCATCTTGCAATTTATGTTCAGTTTAAGGGGAAGAATTTGTATCCTTTTCTGGATACAACAGAGCATTTTATTAACACAGTTTTTAATAATTCTATTTTCCAAAACAATTGTCTTAATGTTCAAGATATTTTGAGAAGACTGGGTGTGGAACAGCATTCTTCATAATTTCTACGCAACTTTTGAGGCTTATGAATTTCTGGATCAGCTTACCTTAGGTCAGGTTTCTATGCTACTGCCTTGAATGACTTTGACCAGGATTTCTTACCCAGGTGTCATACTCTGAGCTTTTTGCTGTTAAATTACATAGATAGTGTTGTTTTCTAGGCTGTTTCTAATTACTTATATCACCTCTCAGACCTCTGTGAACTACTGATTTGAGGGTGCAGGATCAGAAGTTGATAACCATTGACCACTGATGATAGGAGATGAATGCTTACCTCCCATGCCTCTTTTTTTTTTTTTTTTTGTCCTCCTTTTTTTTTGTAATTTATTTTTAATGCTGGGCCTATATCTGTCCTGTTACCTAGGTATTTTGGAAAGTCTATACCTAAGTATCTACTTCCAAAGGTGCAGTAGTTCATCTTAAAGCCTTAAGGTGGTTTCAGTTTTCAGTGCTGTCAATGCTGACTTGTAACTTGCTTAGCACTTGGAATAATGTATGGAAATTCTTATGCATGGAGCATGTATGTCAGACTTGACTATAGAGATGTGTTGTTTTTTACTAGGAAATTCCATTCAGTTTTTATTGAAATACAAAACTCTTGAATGTGGTTGCTTACACTGTTCATACTCATCAGCTTTTTTTTGTCTTTTTTGGGTGGGGTTTGTTTGTTTTTTGGGTTTTTTTGCTGTTTAAAGGGAGAAATGAGCTTCGTCTAAAAGTTGCATTTCTGGGAAGTGCCAGAGTAGCTGTGCTGTGTGAGGAAGGAGAAGAGGGAAAGGACACTGAAACTGTCCCACTGTATGGGAGCAACAAACAGTACCTGCTCCTCTTGGCAAATGGTAGTCAAAAATGGACCTCCCACTGCCACCAGCTAATTTGACTGAAGAAAATGGCAAATTTGTTCTTGAAGTATAGTATCGACACTAGGGATGTGTAATGGTTGAATTTTGCTTAGTAGAGAGATTCACCCACCACCTAATCCCCCCCCAAAAAGAAAAAAATTACTGGAAGGATTTTGTTAAGACTCCAGGTGCAGAATTTTCAAGTTAGGAAATCATAGTTGGTTTGACAATCTAAATCTAGCTGCTTCACTCTGTTAGTTACCTTGCTAGTTACTCTCTGCTCAATTTCTTGTGGATTTTTTTTAATCTGCTGCTGCTCATCCTTGTCCTTTTTAACTGTTGATTTATTCAGCAAGCAGAATGGGTAAGTGAAGCAAAGGAGTTACAGTGTTAGCTGGGAAAACTACATGGTTTCTCTTATTTTTGAGTACTTGATTCTTTAGTACAAATAGCATTAAAATATGTTTGCTTATTTGCTTAGCCAGTGTCAGTATTCACGTTATTTGAAAATGCTGTGAAATTACGATATCATAGTTATATACTTGGAGGGAAGTAGAATGTGATGTAAAATATTTAATCTTCAGTATTTTTAAAGTATACACTGAGGTACAGTGTAATCCACTTTATTAAAATGCCATTTGTGCAAGTACTGCTCTATTAAATGGAAGTTGACATTAAAAGTATTTAAATATTTGCTTTCATATTTAGTTTCTCTTTCTACAAACATGGCGTGTTTGTTATGTCTGAAATTAAGAAAACATTTGAAATGCGGTACTTGCACAGAGAGCAAAGAATAAGTAAAAGGTCCCACTTTTATTAGAAGTAGGAACACTGTATGTTGTTGCATGAGGTGTGTTGCATCATTAATATAAAATGAGAATTATAAGATTGATATTAAAGTAGGTAAGTAGTAGCTGACAATTGAGAGCAAAAATTGCTGAGACTCTTACAAAAACATTTTCTGTTCTTCTTACGGATCAGCATTTATGTACCCCGCATTAACTGATTTCTCTGTGTTGGTCTTTGGTTTTATTAGGAGGAGGAGGAATACTCTGCCTGGTAGTAAGATGGATTTTTGTTGCTTTGTTTCAAGGCAGAACCAGTATTTTCTTTTGGTTTATAATTTATCCAGTTGAACTATCTGGAACTTTCTTACCAAGTAATTAAATGTAATCTTCTTGTCTTAACATAGGAGTCTTGGTTGTCTCTGAAAGGAAGTATGGACCCGCAAAATAAATAATAAATAAACAGAAATTGTTGAAATGCAGTATAAGGGGAAAGGGACATTTACAAAGCCTTCGAGGCACTTGTTAATCTGCATTCACAGATAATACTTCTTGCTCATATATGTAGCTTGTGGATTTCTTTTGGGGATTTTTTAAAATGCTTTAAGGGTACTGTGTTGTTGTTTGTTTTAATACATTCAGAAAAAAATTTAAGATGGGGGAAAGAATAAGAAATTTGGCTTAAAATTCAGCATTAAAAAAGCCATTGAAAAATACTGCTGGGGGGGGCCAGCATTACAAAGAACTTGGAAGCTGAATAAATCCAGACTATTACTGATAGCTCTTTATCCTTGAATATACATGTGTGTCTAATTCACAGATTTCTGTGAAAATGCTTACTTTAATTGTAAGTATGCCTTGTGACTGTACCTAATACTTGGATCATAGAATTACCTAAGTGAAGGGGGGTGCCAGAAGTCATTGATTGCTGATGTTTCTTGTCTTTTCACATTGTTTGACTTTGAAACCTTCCTGTTACATGTAGAAACTACTGCTGATGTTGTCCTAATCCCTTTGCTTCAGTAAAAAAAAGTAATTTTCTCTAAATTAAAAAAAAGAGCTACTCTGGTGTTCACTAGTTTTGCCTTACTTGTATTTTAAAAGTAAAGGTAACTTTAGAGTATTATTTTGAAGCTAGTTCATCTTGACACTGGTTGGCTTATTCAATAAGGATCGATTAATGTGTTTGAAGAAGTGTAACTTATTTAGTAAGTTGTAAAAGTAGATTTTGAGAAAAAAAGAATACTTTTTTTCTTGTTTATTTTACATGTGCAAGGCAAAGAAGCTTAAAACAAATTAATATGTTACTTCTGAAAGGCATATATCATTAGTATTCTGTGTGCTTTCTAGGGGGTTTGGTCCATAATGATTATATATGTGATATATATGCAGTTATGAAGATCAAGGTTTATGTGATTTTGTTTTTCAGAACTTCTGAGTTTTACTAGCTATGTGAACTTCCATTAAAGTTTTAATTTAGTGGCAATTAGAGGGTAGTATGATTTGTGCCGTAGCAAAACATCTAAAGAATGCATTGTCTGAAGAACTGTCTCCTGGCAGTTTTTTTATTCAATGCTCAAGTTACAGACTGCACAGAAAATTAGAAGATAAATACTGAGATTTCTTGTTACAGATCAAAATGTGATTTTTTTGATTAATACATCTGATATGAATTTAGCCTTTTTATATTAGATTTCAAAATCATCTGTGGTCATTGTGTATGTATAGGAACTTGCAGAAATAAATTGATGCCTATGATTTTTCTGAGATGAGATTTTTCCAGTGTGACAGGGTGGGGGGTTTTCATTGTTTCATTGTGGGTTTGGCTTTTTATTTTATTTATTGTTTTGGGGATTTTTTCCTTATCCAAAGTTTTGGAATATCTCAGACTTAATTGTTAGACTTAGAAGATAACAGACAGCTAACTTAAATAACAGTGTTTTCTTACCTCTTCTGTTCACTGTTCTACTTTTCCTGTCCAAGCAAAATTTTACAAGCTGCTTGCTCAAATAGAAAAATAGGGGGTTCACAGTCATGTAAGCAAGACAAAGTGCTTTCTACATGAGCATTCTAAATACCAGTAAATGTTGGATAAAGAGAGCCTGGAGAGGCTTTCAGGCTTCCGAAGATGTATCAGTAGATGAAATATATACTGTTCAACTCTCAAGCTAGGAGAGGCAAAATCAGTAGCTAGACTTTTAAAACATAGCAGACAAAAAGGAATAAAATCTGCAAAGTAGTTCTAATTAAGGAAGTGTGTATTTGTTGCATGGGGATTCTGCAGACTTGTGTTGCAAAGGTTTAAATGAAATTTTTCAATCATTCCAGGATTTGATGTGTACTCTGATAGGCATGCAGCTGACTTCCGTTTGGTATTGAAGGAATGTTATCTTTTTTCAAAAGGAAATAAAGACCTGCAGAAGGATTCTGATTTTTATGTAGTTATTCATTTACATGTGTTGTCTTTAAAGTTTGTCAGAACAGTTAGAGGGGTTTTTTTTATTTTTAAGGTAATAAGTTATATAGGAAGTTTTATCTTTTATTGAATAGGATAACAAAGTTGTGTTTCTTCACTGTTAAAAAAAAAAAAGTGAATGGAAAGGCAAGTTTTACAAACCCTTTGATAAGCACCTGCTGCCAAAGGTTTTCCATGAGAAGAGTAGAGAGTGTTTCATCTGTCCAGGAGGGTATTCTGATCTTCAGAAACTGAAATTTTTCGATATGGAGCTAGGAGGAATAGTTGGTAAGGCTCCAGAATTAATTCTAATTTCCCAAATAAATTCTTCCACAGCTTTTTATTCTAGTTTTATGCTAATCGTCTTCCAGTAGGTATCACTGGAATTACTGTAATTATCTGTAGGGAAGTCTTGCATCTTTCCTGCTTCCTACAAGTCCCATTATATTTTGTGGAACTTTGTTGAACAAGGCTTGAAAATTCAAGAGTTCTGGAAACTCAGTTTACTTTGTTACAACTTGTTCAGTAGATTTCTTTACATTTTGTTCTGTCAGGTTTTAAAACATATCTGCAATCTATGTGTGGGAAAATAAGGGTATTTTATTTGCTGAGTAAAGCGGAGCATAATTTGATTGTTAATGGATATTAGCATAGGTCAAGAGAAACTGGTATGTTAGTGATACCGAATTAAATTTTACACAGTTTTCCTGTGTTGTGTGTACCTTTAGTAGTGCTATGCTGGATAAAGAACAATTCAAAATAACAAACTGATAAAACTGGAGACTCGGTACAAATATGGTAATTAAAATAGTAGGGTTCATTCATGTTCAAAAATTGCTTGGTTTTAATTGATATTTGATCTTCATATGGGTATTTGATTAATATGCATTTCCATATTAAGTTCATTGTGCTTAGTTACTATAGTAGTGTTGTAAAAATCACATACTTGCTCAAGAAAATGTTGTCTCCACTTTATATTTCAAAAACTTAAATCTAGAAGTACTGAAATACTAAAATAATACCAGTGGAATTAAAAAGCATGTGTGGTCTGTGCAGTGGTTAGTAATGATTGATAAAAAATTGGCTGATTATCTCTCATTGGCTTTCTTAGGTTAAACTGCCACACCGTTGGTTACCAAAAATACTGGTTTCACTTTTCCCTGTAACCAGTTGCCATAATTGCCACAGTGATATGGGACTGAAACTGGGAAAGGAAGGAAGTCATGAGTCAAAGAAGGCAACTGTGAGATTGCCAGTATGTTAAAACCACATCTCTTACATTTATTTTATGCATTTTTCTAAAAGGTGAGGAAACAAGGTGTGAGTAACACATTCAGCTCTCTGAATGCATTTACAAGTGCATTAAGTGTATCATCCTTTACATGGTAGATTATCCACCAAAAGTCTCCATGTGAGGACACTGTAGGTGCTATTTCAAAGGTTCATTTCAAAAGGGTCCTTTGCCTGTTTAAAGACAAGCAGGGAATTGTGTGATATCCCTGTTTGTCGTGCACACCAGTGTTTTACAGGGCTGGGGCTGGGGAAGGGAAGTAGTTCTGGCTCACTCAGTTGGCTGTGGCACAATTAAAACCATTCTGGAAAGTGTTTTTGTAATCTGTGCAGTTTTGGCATGTAGCTCTAAAAAAACAACAGCAAGAATCGGTAGGACTGCTAGTGCCAAAACATCAAAAGGCTGCAATGGTCATCAGCGTGAAACCTAATGCTTCTTTTATGGCACCAGTTAGATAGCAGTAGTCACTGAATATCATTGGAGCTCAGTCACCTTTTTAAGAATTTTCAAATTTGTCTTTCAATGTACTTTGTTTTAAATAACTGGTGAGTTGAGGAAAAATTATGGGTTTTCCCCCCACTAGTTGTTATGCTTAACTTACCTTTAGAAAATAATTTAGAAAGCTGTTATTTTTTGACATACTTACACTGGAAAAGGTTCTAGCGTGGACCTTAGCAAAAAATTTTTGACAAGTATACAGCTTCTATCAATGGATGGTGTTTAAATGAAATACTTGGTTTAATTTGGAGAGGAAGGCAGAGATGAGTAGTTTCCAACCCCTTGTTAAGTAGTCTCTGCACTCCAAATTACCTTCTGTTTATTTATATTTTGAAAGTTGGAGAGTGTCTTCTGTGAACATCTTTCTTAAGCTTCTTTTAACACTTTACTATTATAATTGTATAGGAATAGAATGGTTCGTTATGTGAATTGGCAAATGTACTTAAAGCTGTAGTTAGATGTTTGCTTGTCTTGCCACATCTGATGGGCATGAAGCCAAGGCACCTTTCTTCATGTTATGATTCTCTGATCTTTTCAAGGAGTTGTGTATTTGGCTGTGGTTTTTTTTACTCAGTTCATTAGGTTTTACAATTTCCAAGAGATTTGTGAAAGTAATTACTTGATTTTGATTGCATTCTATAATTAGTTGTAATTATGTTGTTTGAAGTTTAGTAGGGTCACATCTGTTCTGCATTGAGTAAATCTTAGTGGAGCTTGTTTCTGCTTTCCAGTGAACGATGTACAGGACAGTCTGAAGTCCATCTGCAGACCTTCTAAGCTTTAAATTAAGCTACAATTTTTCAAGAATGCCTAACTAGTTTAGTTATTAATTAAAAAAACCAATGTCATTGAGGAATCAAAGGCTCTGTATTTTAAAGAAAACCTGAGTTTTCTCTGCCTTTACCTGGTGATGACTGAAAGCTTTAGACATAGTGTAGCACTGAGTAGACCTATTGTACCTTATCTTCTACACAGCCGAAAAAACCCCAGGGAGAGAGCTTTGGTGAACTCAGGGTACCCTCACTTGTATATTAGTCTGAAAAATATTTATTTTTCCCAGATATTCTTAGAAAACATTTTACCCAAGGCTTACTTCTAACTTTACATTTTCTTTAGGTGTTTTAACTACTTAGCTCTTATCACTTACCTGTAAAACTGCTTTCTTCCTAATGCAAAGGGAAAAAGCAGAAAAATATTAGTATGTATATGCAATCATGATTTTTGTTTAAATGTCTCATGGTACTGCTCTACAAATCAGACACTTCTTGAATTAATATTTGCCTGGTTTAGTATTAAGTATTGGAGAATATCTGGTAAACCCTCTACTACTGATTGTAGAGTTTTGCTATGGGTAGTAGTAATACTTTGAGTGAAAAATTAACAGCTCCTTTTTTCATTGCTATTATCCTTTCTGTAATTGTTTTACATCCAGCTCTCTTTCCAGCTCACCCCTGCCCCCCAAATGAAGAAGCCATCTCTCCTGCAATACAAGGGGTTGGTACCATGAGGCATCTCCTGTTAATTTTACAAGGGCCACCACAGTTAGAAATACAGCATTATCATACAAAGAGAAAATATTTTCATTCTATAACCATTAACGTTTGCTGTAATTTCAAGATACTGTAGGCACAGACAGCTGAGGATTTGTTTCAGATAAACTTTCTTTTGAATATGTTTTTAGAAGCCAGTGTCATGATTGAGACTTGGACATCTGTCTAACATGTCATTCTTTGAAAAACAGGAATCAGTATTGTTGTGTGTGATGTTCATACAGCACTTTCCTAGAGTTCTTGTAAATGAGTATATGCATAGAATATTTACATCTGTTAAAAAGTAGCTTTGGAGAAAATACTGATTGATTTTGATTGATATATTTTGTTAACTGTTTGTATCATTCTCATGTCTTCTCCGTTTGGTTATTTTCATTGTATGTGTGAGGTAAAATAATAATTGTTCCTGTGTTTTATATTTTCTCTTGTCAGAAATTTAATATTAATAGGATAATAGAAGGCTTTCATTGCATGTTTTTATGCAAAAAGTTTGAAGATGTATTGTCTGTAAAATAAACTACTAATTCTTTCTATAGATAGCAACAAATGATCTGATGATTTTCATGATTTGAAGCTTTTTATCTGATTTCATTTACAATAGGAAAACATTCTGAAATGCACATAAAGCTTTATTCTCAGCTATAATCTGGGATTGCTCTGCCAAAAACGATTACAAAAAAAGTGATTCCTTTTAGCTTTATGAAATATTTTAATGTGTTTGGTAGAAACTACCGTATCAAGCAGATGTATTTAGTTATAATTTACTGCTGAGAAAAAATTGTGCTGGAAGGGGTCCTTAACTTCTGAAAGAAGTTAGTAACATAGTGACGACTTCTGGTTTTACAGTGTACATTCATATATATGTGATGTTTAACTTCCATAGATAAATATGTTTTATGCTTTGCTGTGAAAAATACAATATCAGTTTTTCCATGTTTTAGATTAAATAAGATTATGAATCAGGTGGCCATTCAGCGAAAGAAGCATTTTGTTGAACGAGTGCACAGTTACTGGTTGCTTAAAAGACTGTCTAGGAATGGTGTTCCACTCTTGAGAAGGCTGCAGTCCAGTTTACAGTCACAAAGAAACACACAACAGGTATGTGACATACTTTTTACTTACAAGAAGATGTCAGAAATTTTTTGTTTTATTGAGTTAAAAATAAATTAGGAAACATAGTGCAAAGTAAAAACTTCCTTTTACTCAGGACTGAATGAAGTCTTTACCCTATTCTGAAGTGATATTACCTATGTTGGCAGTTGGGAATTGTCTAATACTTTTTAATATGTGAGATATAAAAAAAAAAAACTGTGCAGCTTTTTATTTTGTTTTGCTTAAATGTTTCACAAAAATACTGTCATCACAGGTATCATAATGCCATTATTCTTTGATTAGTGTTTAGTTTTTTGGAACTCATTCTTCAGATAAAAAATAATGTCAGATAAAAAGTAGAGTTATTTCAAATTCATTAAAAGATGCAAAGCAGATGTCTTATTTGGCGCTTGAAAAAAAAATGTGGATTTACAAGGGTAAAGGGTTAGACAGCTAGATTTCAACTTTCAAATTCAAATCTTTATTGCCCACTTTGTTCAGTAATAACAAAAGGCAAGTTGTTAATAAAGTTCAAAACCCGTCTCAACATCGGGTTTTGCTTTTGACACAGTTAAGTGGGATTGTAGACAACCATAAGTTTAGTTGTACGCTCCTATGAGTAAGTCACTGTAAAATATCAAAACAGCAACTCTAGGTGGTGTGTTTTGGTTTTTCAAGTTACTGGATAGCTTAATAAATAATTAAAACTTCTGAATTGTGTGGATCCATGCGTGAAGACTTTGAAATGCTGTGAAGTATCATGATGTGGAAATTTTTACTGCATCCCAGTTACCTTTTTTTTATGGAATGGAATGTGTAGGTGGCTGTGTTCTTTCCATTCTCCTGATTTCCTGTGAAATAGCCTCTAAAACTTAGGAATTAATTTTATAATAATTTACATGTATTAATTTATTTTTTCCCCCACTGAAGTGGAACAGTTGTTTTTTTTTAGAATTGTACTTTTGTTTGCTGATTAAGTCATTGATTGATGTAGTCATAAAAATGTCATGGTCAACACTGCTTCCAAATTATTTATCTGTCATGTTTTGTGTGTGTTTATTTTTTTAGCTTTTCCTGTGGAAAAACTAATTAATAATTTCCAGAATAATTGAGATTGGAAAGGACCTCTTGAGGTCATCTGGTACAACCCCACTGCTCAAGCAGTGCCACTTAGAACAGGTTGTCCAGCACCATGTCCAGTTAGCTTTTGAGTATCTCCAAGGGTGGAAACTCCACCCTCTCTGGGCAGCCTGTGCCAGTGCTTGGTCACCCTTACAGTTTGGAGAAAAATAGGAGTCTTCTGATGACCATTCTTATTTTGTGCCCACTGCCTCCTGCATTGTCACTGGGTGCCACTGAGTGGAGCCTGGCTCCCTCTTCTTGACTCCTCCCTTCAGCTATTTATGTGTATTGGTGAGATTTCTGCCCCTGAGCCTTTTCTCCTCCAGGCTAAACAGTTCAGGCTCTCTCAGCCTTTCCTCATAGCTGAGATTCTCAAATTCCATTTACTGTGGACTACTTTTAGATGGAATAACTTTGAATATAAATTGACCACTTGTTTATCTTGTTTTCATTGTTTCTGTATTACTCTGTTTTGAAGTTTGATTCTGAAGAGTGATACCTGGCAGTGTACCAGTGTAATAATAGTTAAAATTCATTTATTCAGATAAACTTCTTTTTAAATGAGCTTGAGCCCTTATAAAGTACTAAAGTCAAGCACAGAAGTGTGGTGCTATTGTAGCAGTATAAAACTAGACCATTGTTAGTTTCTGAAAAATTACATATGCCAGTTTTCTTCTGTGATGGCATGATAAGGCTGCAACATTTCTATATATTTAAAGAATTACTGTCACAATGAAACTATTATTGTAATTGATGTTTGATTAAAATAAAATAGGCTTTTAATATGAGCATTTTAGAATTCAAATGCCTGTTTGCACTTTACACAAGCAGTGTTTTTTTATTTTCTAATTTGAGAAGGATTCTTAAATAAGGAAATAATATATTCTAAACAAATGGAGGCTGTTTATATTAGTGTGGTAAAAAGTTTGTTCTTTTAAAAAATAAAATCTAGTTTCAAGTAGTGAGCTGAGTATTAAATTATTCTGTTGATGAAAAATGTGTAGTTAGTGCTTTTCAGTGAGTAGCAAGTGTCCTGTGTATGACATTGTGTATTCTCCATAGCACCTTCAATAGCTATTCATTAAAGCAGTCATAACTGTGAGGCATTTAATGTATTTTGTAACTCCCAAGAATAAACCAATTTATAATCAAGACAAGAAACAGCTGTGGCATAGCTGTTGTGAGAACACCTTAAAAATTTTTAAATAGACATGATTATTTTGTTCATCTCAGTTCAGTTGGGAAAATTTTTTATTTTCTGTGAGGGGTCAGAATATCAAGAAACCTAGAGATTTTTCACTTAATCAAAGAAATATAAACAGTAATGAAATACAGATTAAGATTTTTTAAAAATTGCTATTTAAACAGAAAAGAAGTGTTACGAGGAACCAAAACTCTGAAAATGGTTTCAGGATGCATGTTGGAAAGTGTTTTTGATCCCTCTCTGTTTGGTTACTAGAACAAATTTGGCAAAGGGAGAGGTCTTCATGATCTACACTTACTTCCTAATAAATGTGTTCAGAGTTCAGTTATGGTATGGTTTTGAAGGTCTAAGAGTTCTAAACCAGGCAAAAGGTCCTGGACTGCCTCACCATTTGCAGAAACAAGGAACTCGGTATGAGAATGGTTTGTACTCTAACTTCTTTCTCCACCTAGAAATTAAGGAAAGGTATTAGAATACTCTAATACATTTACATCCTCATACATTTTAGGTTTTTCCCCTGAACTTTTAAGAACACTTTAATTAAAATAAGGCAAGAAATGTAAGTGTAGAAGCTTGCTGCTGCTGTAGTGATGTTTGTTTAAAGCCACTGTTAGAAGAAATAAAGAAGGTACTGATGACTTAAAGTTGCACCTGCATTGAAGATTTCATTAAGAGCACAAACTACAACCACTGAATGGTTTTGTCTGATTGGCATACAAGTCCAGCAGAGCATGCTAATAAAACTAATTGTATTGCTCAAGGTCCAGTTTCATCACTGTCATTCTATTTTTGTTCATATCATATTAAGTTACAGTCTCTGTAAGGAGTGAGGCTGTTCTCACGTTCACTTGCAGCATAAGGAGGGATGTGGTGCTACTCTGACAAGTGTTCCTGCTGGTATGGGGACACTGGTAGCATACTAATAGTGAGATAAGTTCTCAGTTACTGCATGTTCTTTGTGTAGACTTTAAAATGTTTTCCTCTTCCCTCAAAATTAATAAATGTGTAAGTTTTAGATTTTATAGTTAATACTATGTTCAGCAAGAACTAAGTCCACTGGAAAATGATAGGCTCAGAGAATGGTTTGGAGTCCTTAAAGGGTCCTTAAAGGTCATCTAGTTCCTACCCTGCTGCCATGGGCAGGGACAGCTTCCACTAGCCCAGGTTACTTAATGCCCCACCCTATCTAACCTCGAATGCTGTCAGGGATGGGGAATTAACAGCTTCTCTGGGCAACCTGTCCAAATGTCTCACCACCCTCACAGTCAAGAGTTTCTTCCTAATATCTAATCTAAATTTCCCTGCTCTCAGTTTGACTCACTGCTCCTTGTCCTATCAGTAGAGCTCCTAATGAAGAGTTTCTCTCCAAACAAGAATTTCTTTATAAATTTTTTTTTGTGTCATCAGCCAAATAAAACTTGGTGGCTCTCAGGTCAGTTGTAGAAAGAAAGACTTGGAAGAAGGACTTTCCCACCAGAAAGTTAATAGAAACTTTCTATGTCAGAAAGAGAAAAATTTTGGCAGGAACTCTTTCTGTCTTGTACTGGTTGGTTGTTGGAAGCCAGGGCATCATGCTCTCTCCAACTTGTCTGCACTTTTAAATCTAATTAAGGTATATGTTGTATATCAGATAATAAATAGGTTAGGGCAAAGGAGGGTTTAACTATTAAGCTGTAAACTATCTGCCAATATTGCTTTGCATAAAAGTGTTAAAAAATTGGAAGCTTGCTATTAATTCCCACACCAGAGTGCATTATGTGTGCACAAAAAAAAAAAAGGCAGACAGGATGCTCTTGGTATTTTGGGTCACATCTGCAGATTGACAAGTATGTGCCTATTCTATGGAATGAAAACGGTAAAACAACTGTTTCAAGTAAAAGATTTTTATTTTATCTGAATGCAACTGCACCTTGAGGTTCATCCAGATACTTAAGTCTCTAATTAACTGCCATAAGGCCTGGTGTAATGTTATTTTCTGTTGCTATTTCCTAAAAACCTACCCTAAAACTAGTACACTTTGTTAGCTTAGCTTTCATCAGGGTCGGTTTCCCAGTTTGTTGAAGTGTGCAGTTATGTAGGGCAAAAGAGCAGACTCTGAATGTTTGCAAGCAAAGGGAAGACAAGCTTTCTACTTCTGTCAGCCACCAGTTTAATATTGGTTCTGAAAAACAGTAGAACTGAAAAAATAATACAGCTGTGTCACTTAAGAGTTAGGTTGCGTTTCCACGCATGGGGTTTATATTCAGAGATTAAGGAGTTGAGGAGAGCAGGCCGTTAGTGGCAGTATAGACTTCTATTTCAGTGAGTCTCTTGAGAATTTTAAGAAATTGAAAATTATTGAAACTATTGATATTATTTTCTGTCAGAATTTGCTTTGAACTATTTTGACCCCAGCAGTTAACATACCTTGTGTCTATGTCAAGATTTAACTCGTTAAAAGAAATTAGAATTGTCAGTTGTAATCGTCATTGGAAAAGGGAACTACAAGTTTCTAGCTCCAGTTTTTAAGTTGTTGTTTTTTCTTTTTGGTTTTTTTTCTCTTACTGAAAAGCAGAACAAACTGTTATTTCCAGATTGCTGTGTTCTATGCAGAGATAGTTGATAATTTAAGTACTTTCAGCTTCAGTGAAGTCAGAGATATGAATAAAACTGAGCTTTAGCTTTACAAAGTATATAAAGCAATAAAATACAATGCAGATGATAGAATTACAGCACTAGCAAATCTATTGGATAATGTAATGTTCTTAAGCTTCCAGGTTTTGTGCTTCTATTTTTAGAGACTATCTGAACAATTGTGCAAGCTTCCTTTAGAGAACCTATGGTACTTTTGAATTATTATTCTTCTCTTAAGGAACTTATGGCTTTCAGTGTAATAATTTCTACTGTTACTTATTGTTCATCTGCTTAGCCACTTCCCTTTGTTCCTTGCTCTTCTGTATTTTATAGCTTTTTCATTTTAGCTTTTAGAACACCCTCCAAGATGACTTTGCAAGTGTATATTGCATTATGCTAGTTATGGGCAAGTTTTGGATATCTCTCAGAGATATTTTTATAAAATACTAATTTTTGAAATGTAATGATTTTCTAAAATGTGTTTCTTTTTCAAAAGAAATGATGTTTCTTTTGTGTAGTTTGTACTTGTGTACCTGATATTAGTATATCAGGACTTCAGTTTCTTTATGGCCTCATTTCTGGTGAATTACCTACACCATTTGAATCCTGCAAGTAGTGTTCCAGTATCCTGTCTTTTCCTTATGAAAAATAATAGAAGCAAACAAACACTCTGGGTTTTGTACGTACAAATCAATCTAAATACTGCAAGTATTTAAACATTACTTACTCTGAAAAACGTGTAAATTAAATTATTTCATCCATTTTCCAAAAGGGTGTATTGCTGCATTATTCACCTGCAATACCATTTGAAGTTCCTATATTATCTAATAAATAGCTTTTCATTTCCTGTCCTAACAAGCCATAATTATTTTGTTTTGTTACAACTGTGTCCTAGTTCTGCTGGGTGTGAGGGAGGTGGACTGTGTTGACCATATGAGTAATTTTTTTCTACCTGGCTGGAGTTTCTGAAGCAACTGGTGTTATTCACCTAGTTTGGATTTTGACGTGAAAATACTGTAGTGAATTTTGCAGTTTGTTGTATTCCTAGGTTGCTGCTTGCTATGTTGCTTCTGATGTCAATAGCCTTTGCCATAGAATTGCTTTCCAGTTTAGATTTTGTTTTCAGTGAGACCCTTGAGTAACTCTGGAAGACACCCTGACGACAAGTTTTCTGTTGTTGCAGCATGAAGCTCGTCAAGCTTATGAGCAAGTGCCATAACTATAAGACAGTAGTTTCTCTTTTCAAGTGCTTATGTTCTGTAATTGAATGGAACTATCTTATAGAAAGAGGTATGCATTTTTCATTTCATGAAAATGTTTTGGTTCTTTTCTTAGAGAGAAGATGATGAAGAAATGCAAGCCTTAAAAGAAAAATTGAAGTACTGGCAAAGGCTGCGCCATGACCTTGAAAGAGCACGTTTATTGATAGAACTTATACGTAAGCGTGAAAAATTAAAAAGAGAACAGGTAAATGGAACACCTTTTTATTTGGTGAAACTTTTCTGAAGGAAGGATAATTTAAGTATTCTCACACACAGTTTTTTCAGTAGAAGGACAGCTGTGTTTTAATCCTCACATAGGGTCAAGTAATATATGTTCATGCTGTATACTCAGACTGTTTACAATATATAAAATTTTCATAGAGTTACAGAATGGCTTGGGTTGAAAGGAACATTAAGTATCATGTAGTCCAACCCCTCTTCAATGAACCGGGACATTCAACTAGATCAGGTTGTTCAAACCTAACCTGTCCAGCCTAACCTTTAATTTTTCCAGGAGTAAGGCATCCTCTCTGGGCAACCTGTTGTTCCAGTGATTCACTCTCATTGTAAAAAATGTCTTCCTTATATGTAGTCCAACTCCACCCTCTTTTAGTTTAAAACTGTTATCCTTTGTCCTGTCACTACAGGCTCTACTAATCTGTTTGTCCCCATCTTCCTTAAAAACCCCCTTTAAGTACTGCGAGGCTGCAGTAAAGTCTCACTTGGGCCTTCTCTAAACTGAACAACACCATTTCTTCTCTCAGCCGTTCTTCAGAAGAGAGCTCCAGTCCTCTGATGATATTTGTGGTCCTCCTCTGAACTCACTCCAACAGCTTTATGCCCTTATGTTGGGGGCTGCTGAGCTGCATGCAGAAGTTCAGGTGGGGTAAAACAAGGGCAGAGAAGAGGGACAGAATCACCTCCATTGTTCTGCTGACCACACTTCTCTTGATACAACCCTGGATACAGTTGACTTTCTGGGCTGCAAGTGCACATTGCTGGCTTGTATTGAGGTTTTCATCCACCAGTACTCTCAAGTTCTTGACAGGGCTGGATCTGTTCATCCCCCAGCCAGAATTGATACCTGGTGTTGCCACAGCCCAGGTGCAGGAGGACCTGGAACTGAACCTTGTTGAACCCCATGAGATTCCCATAGGGCCCACTTATTGAGCTTATCCAGGTCCATCTGGATGGGATCCTGTCCATCAGGTGTGTCAGATGCCCAATTGTTCTTGGTGTCATCTACACATTCGCTGAGGGTGCACTCGATCCTTTTGTCTTGTGTCTTTGATGAAAATACTAAGTACTACTGGTTCCAGTACAGACTCCCATCAGAGTGTGGTAACTGCAGCCCTGGCTGCCTCCAGTCCTGATGTCTCAGATTAGCTTACTTGCATTGGTGACCACTAGATTCTGTGTCACATTCCCTGTGGTAGGGCAGTCTATTACTTGCCTTTTGATATTATCCATGATGCACTCCAGGAGTCTCCTACAGTTTGTTGTGCTACTTTTCCAGATGTCACAGTGGTTGTAGTCCCCAGCAGGACAAGAGCCTGCAAAAGCAATGCCTGCCTGTAGCTGGAGCAAGAAGGCTCATAGATCTGAAATTAATACCAACCACAGGGTTCCTTCTCTCACCTTGGTGTCTAAGCTTGCAACCTGTTCATGGCTTTTCTTGAGACAGCTCTTCACAATATATTCATTTCTCAATGTAGAGAGCAATCCTGCTGCCCCTTGGTACCCTCTTGGCCCTTTTGACCAGGTTGTAGCCATTCATAGTCACACTTCAGTCATGGGATTTGTCCCACCAAATTTCAGTAAAGGAAATCAGGGCATAGCTCTCTACCAGCACTGTGACCTCCAGCTCCTTCTGTTTGTTGCCCATGCTATGTGCATTGAAAATTTATATAGAGAGATTATTTAACAAGACATCCTCTTAGACTTGGGAAAATGATTGGTTTCTGAAAAACTGTAGATTTATCTATTCAGGTTTTCTCAATACATGTCCGTATGCTTATTAGCATCTTTATCCTTCTGTCACGAAAAAAAAAGCAAAAATAAAAGTTGCATCTGAAGTCCTATGGCATTCTGCAGTTAATATTGCCAGGAGAAGAGATGTGAGGAAGTGATAATGCAGAAAAATAAAATCTTATGTGAAAACCGTGAATGCAGAATGTTTGCATTTAGGAGTTTTTAATGGTCCTTATTTATAAAAACTCAATTTCATTTTCACTTTTGCAAACTGTGAAGATTCATTGCAAGCTAGTGCATTTTGTCCTTCTGGAGTGCTTTCTGGAATTCTCTGCATCATTCATGTGCATTCACATATCTCTTGCTATACACACGCCTTACTATTTATATGCATGTGTTTTACTTATGTGTGTTTGCTTATACTTTATTTGCATGTTTATATTATATATATGTACATACACCTTTAATCTTTCATTAAAGAATTTACTTTAGCCACAGCAAGACTGTTTCATTGCTGATAACTCTTTAAAGAGCCTGAAAATTAAGTTACGGAGGAATTGAAAGTGTCAAAAATAATAAAATTTTGAAGGAGGTATTTGAAAATATTGATTCTGTTTTCTGAAATTATTTTCTTGGAATTTATGTAGAACATTGTCTTTGCAGTTACTCTTTGTTTTGGTCTTTTCTTTGGCCTGTAAATCAGATTTTCTTTTTAAACTTTGAACATAGAAGTACAACTGAAATTTAATTTGAACTGTTACCTTTAAATTCTTGCTATTTTCACGTTGTTGGTGAATTGTGAAACTGTTATTATGTAACATCTTTTTAAAAATTGCATTTAAAAGTGGAACAAAATTCTTACATATAAGATAGAAATTTGAGTTCTGGGGTTCTGGAGTTGAAGAAATGCGAATTGTTTTTCTTACACAATCATTAGCTGAAAACCTATGTCAGACAAAAGCCTACTGATGGTATTGAAAGTACTACTGAACTCATTTACTTGAATGTCTTTATATTTTATGTCTTATCTAAAATGCTATACTACTGCTGCAAAATAGCTTCAATACAGTATGTTAATGAAAAATGCTCAGTTGGATAACTGTTACTTCTTTAGGTCAAGATTGAGCAGGTTACTATGGAACTCCAGCTTATTCCATTCACTGTACTTCTGCGATCGGTTCTGGATCAGCTGCAGGAAAAGGATTCTGCTCGTATATTTGCTCAGCCAGTGAACCTCAAAGAGGTATGTTTGCAGCTGTTTGCTGATGTTTACATATGGCTTGGTGGCACTTAAGTGCAAGAAACAAGTCATTACACGCAGAGTTAGAAGAAGTGTTACGTTTTAATCTTTATTTTGGTAGTTAACACTATGAGTTACGATTTACTGCTATGAAAGACTTTTTATGCTTATATACCAAATTAATTTCTGGGAAATACTTGTATGGAATGTTGGGTACGTATTGATACTTTTCAGTAAGATGATTTTGGTAAAGCAAATTCGAAGGATATCAAAAATTGAAATGCAGACACTATGTTCTTACTTGAAGGGGAAACTAGACAGACTTAGAGTATGTGTGTGTGCAAATACTGCATACACATCTGTTTATTATACATGGAATCATTAAGGTTGAAAAAGACTGCCAAGATCCTCAAGTCCAGTTTTTGACCTAATACCACCATGCCAACTGAACTGTATCACAGAGTGCCAGACGCATTTGTTTTGAATACTTCTGTGGATGGCTACTCCACCACTTCCCCAGGGAGCTAGTTCAATTCTTAACCACCCTTTCAGTGAAGAAATTTTTCTTAATATCTGACCTGAACTGCCCCTGGTGCAACTTGAGGCTATTTTCCCTTGTCCTAGTGTCCTAGCACTAGTTTCCTGGAAACAGGAGTACATAAAACCACAGAATTCCCCAAAAAAGCAGTTTCAGCATCTCTTAGTAGAGCTCAAACTTGTTACCTGAGATGCAGAATATTGTAATATGTAAACTTCTGTTGGCATACAAATGTTTGCAATATCAAGATGTGCGATTCTCAGTTACATTCTGAAGTTCTTGTTTTGAGGCATTATTAAATATGTTTAATATTAGTTAGTAACTAATGTTACTTTGTCTGCAGTAAGACAATTTTACCCATTCGTGTTTTAAATATTTATTCAAAGGTTCCAGACTATTTGGATCATATTAAACATCCTATGGATTTCTCTACCATGCGAAAACGGTTAGAAGCGCAAGGCTATAAAAACCTCACTGAGTTTGAAGAAGACTTCAATCTTATCATAGATAACTGTATGAAATACAATGCAAAAGATACAATATTTTATAGAGCAGCAGTGCGGTTAAGAGATCAAGGAGGTGTAGTTCTCAGGCAAGCCAGGCGAGATGCTGAAGGAATTGGTTATAACAATGAAACTGGAATGCACTTATCAGAACGGCCTAAACTTGAGTCACCCCAGCCTTTCTCTTGGGAAGATGGTAAGATGTTTTTCAATTATTTTTGAAAGGTGCATTTTTTCATTGTGCTCAGCATGTATGTTCCATACAGATGTTTAGGATTGTTGCTGTTCAGTTTGCAGTAACAGTAACTAGATTCTCCACCCCCATTAAAGTCATTGCTTCAAAGAGTCTGGTGTTTCTGTTCTACCAGATCTGTCATTAGACATTAGTGCTGTCTGGATTCTGATTTTGGCAGTGTCAGAACCTAATGTAACAAGTTACAGGGAAAAGGTTTTTAAGTTGAGTGCTTTCTTTCACATGATTGTATTTGCTTGTAAGGCATGGAAAATGAGTACCAGTGTTAAGCACACTTTAAAAAGTGAGCACATTTGTAATACTAGGAATTAATTTATTTTTTCTTTTTACATACATGTGAGTTTCCTAAGGTTTGACAGTGAAGGAGAATAATTCACACATTTCTTTTATAACCATAACTTTGTCCTTTTTTTAACAAGAAGGAGTTAATCTGTTAGCGTAGGAAGAATTAAGTGTTTTCTTTCTGGCCTTTTACTCCTTTGCTCTACTACTTAGTTTTTTTGAGCAAAATGCTGATTAAGAAAAATAGTAAATATATACTAGGAATTAATTTCAACATTTCTGACTGTAATCTAAATAGGTTTTTGACAGTATTTTTTTTTATTTTGGCATGCAAATTCGGTTTTTTTCCTCCTGTTGGTATTGCTGTTCCGAGAAATATTCTGGGAAATGCTAACACGTTTTCAATTGTACATGTTTTGGCTTCAGTGGATAGGTTACTGAATCCTGCAAACAGAGCACATATGTCCTTGGAAGAACAGCTGAGAGAGCTGCTAGAAAAACTTGATCTCACCTGTGCAATGAAATCCAGTGGGTCAAGGAGCAAAAGAGCAAAGCTGTTAAAGAAAGAAATCAGCATTATTCGCAACAAACTCAGTCAGCAACACAACCAAGCTCCTCAAATAGAATCAGGTATTGGAAGTTTTGAAGAAGAAAGTGCAGCATTAGAACAAGATGGAGAAGAAGAAGGTAAGATTGTAAACCAGGCTTAAATGAGTACTGTTCTGAACCACTTCATTCAGGTGCTGTAATGTGAGTAATAGTGTGAATTAAAGGATTTGATAAATTAATATTAATTAATTTAAAAACCTGATTTAAAATTTTAGTTTTTTTAAAAATAGTATCTGAAAATAGCTGCTTAATCACAAATAATTTAAGAGTAGAATGATCTTAAAAACACTTCCCTCCATTATTTTTCATGGTAGCAAGGCCTTAAAAACTTAGGCATTAAAAATGAAAGTGTAAACAATCTCATAAGAAAAGCAGTCAGAAATGCCTGAGTGGAAAATATCTTTGTACTTTTGGAAATACACTTAAATGTCAGAAGAGATATTAGGGGTCATGTTAGCCTAGGTCAGTGGTAATGAAGACTCTGGTTGTTGTACTGGGTTGTAGCCTTTTTTATTCTCTACTCCAGTCTCTGGGGAGGAGGGTGGGTAGGCTTTGGGGTTATTTGTTTATTTATTTATCTATTTTAAATAAAGCTAACTGTTGATAAGACTTAACAAATTTCATGCCGTAGAATCAAGTCAGTTGTATCTACCCAGCTCTTCCCCTTTTGCTTCTGTTCCTCCTCAAAACATTTGTCTCAGAACTGTACCTACTCCTGGCTAATTGCCATTGATTTCAATTAGAGCAGTGTGCTGGAAGCACTAGCTTCATATTTTAATTAAATATCATAGTTGCATTTTTAGCTTTCAATGAGTTTCTGAGGTTTTTATTGCTCATTTTTAAATGATATGAAGAAAATCTGTCACTCAAATAAGAATTCTATTGACTTTGTTTCATTATTAGCTCTAAGGAACTAAACTTTTTCTTTAGGAGAGTTAGAAATGTGTTTCATTTTTGGCTAAGTGCATTGAATAGGAGGAGGAAAGAGCTCAAGGGAAAGTGGAAGCATGATAATAAATAAAATAGTCTCCATCTGTTGCGATTTGATGCTATCAAAAATTTTGAAAGGTGAAGTCAATAAAATGATTGTCCTCAACTGCCATTCAAATAGCAACTTAGTGTTTAATTCCAAACATAGAACTTGCTGGAGATTTGAGCGTTGGTAGAAAAAGCGTTCATGAATCAGCACATTATCTTGTTCTGAGGCTTTTAAGTGGTCTCAAAATGTTTAATGGGTTGGGGTTTTTTTAATTCGGGTATTTTTTAATCTTCAAGTGATGTTGGTATTGAATACAATTCTTTAGAAATGTGGGATTTGGCAGCTAATGAATCCGCAGCTTTTTTTATTTGTAGCTTAACATTTTTATGCCACAGCCTTTCACTTCAGCTATTTTTGGTGGGAAAAGCAGTCCAAAGTGAGCGGTAGTGGTTTTCTTATATTTACAATATATTTTTTAAATAAAACATGATAAATGGCATGGTCCAGGGTAATTGGTATGGTTGTTATGGTTCCGATCTAGTGGAGGGTAATATTAATTAGTTCAAATTTCAGTTCTCAAATGGAAGGTACATAGAGGTGTAAAGAAAACAAACTGTCCAAAAAAGATAAGAAAAGTATTAAATCCTGTGCCCAGGATCTCTACAGGAGCTGACTTTGGTAGAACTGTGAATTGCCCCCTTGCAATTCTGTTTCCAGTCTTTCATTATGTGAAAAATGTGGTATGAGAATAACCCTGTGAAATTTAGGTTTTATTTCTAAATAATTCTCAGGTGGTTTTATGTTCTTGAATATTTCTGCAGATATTTTCTAATTACGTATAAAAAAAATCAGAATTTGCTCACAAAGAAAGTCGCCTTGGAGATTCTAAAGTACAGGATTTTTTTAATTGCTAGTGGTTTAAATGTGCTTATCTGACTGTACATTTAATTCTACGGTCTTCCTGAAATATCAGTTACCAATTCTGTTACCTGTGTGCCTTCAAATGATGTAAGAACAGTCACTCTGTATTTTAAAAATAGGTATTTTTAGTATAAACTATGCTATTGTTTGATTAAACCTTAAACAACGGGGTAAAGTTTTTCTCCACTTAGAAGTCGTTTATTTCCAAGTAAACATTGCTGGGCCAAAACCAAACAAAATAAACTGCAATTAGAGAACTTAAATGTTTGGGGATTTTACACCTTTCTTCAGGTGGCATAGAAAATTTCATGTGATAGCATAAATGGTACGTTAGTGCTATACAGTTACTCTAGAATAAGTGTTTCCTTTCTTATATTTTGAAAGATTCTTTTGGAAGCTGGAAAGATTTTAACATCTTTTTGAGCTGATAGTTATGGGTTAGGATGTCCTTCTAATTTGTATTAGGGAATGCTGCAATAGTAAAATGTTTATTTTCTTTCCCGTTACTGGTGATGAAAAACTGAAACTACTTTTATACGCTCACTGCCATATCTCTGTTGTCTTTTCCCAGCATGGATTTAGTGGAATTGAGTGGGACATATTCATACTAAAAAAACTAAAATATGGGGGGGAAGGGGCCTGGAGAAAAATGGTAGAGAGTGGCTTTTCTGATTCCTCCTATCAAATCCGCATTGTGATCTGTATTACTTGTCAGCTGGTGGCTAATCAAGCTGCAAGATTTTGGGGTGTTGGGTTTTTTTCCCTCATTTTTTATTACTTTTGCTTTTGGGTAGATGAAACTTCTAGTCACAACTATAAAAAGGCTTTATAAATCATGCCCTTGTGTAGATTTTGTAGCACATTTTAGTTTGCTGAAGTAGGACAGGTTTCAAATACTTTTTTTTTAATTGGTTAGCTGATAAAATTTTTCATAGGCAGGTAAGGTGAATATTGATAAGGCGAAATAGATAAAAATGTATGTTACCAAAAATTTTACTTGAATGGCAGTATAATTGCATTTAACAAATAATCATCCACCTCCCCAACTTTCTAATGAAAAAATAGATTATGTAGTTTTTAATTAATGAAACTAACATAACTGCATGAGAAGAAAAAAGTACTTATCCAGGTATAAATTGTTAACAGCAACTATAGACATCTTCTTTTCTACCCCTGTTACATTCCCAGTATAAAAGTAGGAGCTACTAACTAGGACAGATTGTTGCTAGACAAGTTTTCGTTTTAAAATGTTATGCTTTGTTTCCAGACAGCAATTTATTTGGTGGGCTGCACATTTATAGTGAGTTTTATAATAGACTTTATAACTACAGGTTTTCAAAAATCACACTCTATTTATAATTTTTTCAGGAGATAAATCTCCCCCTAAACTTGAACCATCAGATGCATTACCTCTTCCTTCAAACTTGGAGACTAATTCAGAACCACCAACCCTCAAACCAGTAGAACTCAATCCAGAGCAGAGTAAGCTTTACAAAAGAGTAAAATTTGATAACGAATTATATAGCACTTCCATTCAGAAAGAAATAAATGGACACACTCCAGAACACTTACTTGACAGTAATCTCAATGAGTCGACTGTTTCTGCTGTAGCTGAGTCATCAACTGATGTAAACAGACGTACATCCATTCTCTTCTGCAAATCGAAAAGTATAAGCCCCCAAAAGTCTGCAAAGAACACTGAAACCCAGCCAACTTCTCCACAGCTAGGGACCAAAACCTTTTTGTCTGTAGTCCTTCCAAGGTTGGAGACACTTCTGCACCCAAGGAAAAGATCAAGGAGTGCATGTGGAGATTCTGAGGTTGATGATGAGTCCCCTGTAAAGCGCTTGGATACAGGTAAATGTTTACAAAACTTATTTGAATGGATGCATCCAGAAAGTTAACATACCTGTTAATTTTTACGTACATGTCGTTGTTAATCTTCGGATTTTAGCACTTGAGATGGGTTGTCCTCACAGTTTTGTAGTTACAGTTCAGAAAATTATTATTCATTTTTGTTTTGGCCCTTTACAGTTAGACTTACTGAACCAAATTTGGAGTTCTTTAGTTTCATGATGCAGTTTTTAAGATTACACATATGGGTGAGTGATTTTTTTTTAAATTTCCTTTAGTTGAAATCTGTAGGGAAGACAAATCGGCTGTTTTTTTTTGCAAATTCCTTGTTAAATTAAATGGAAACTTGGCACATGGTGCCAAAACACTTGGTGCTTCTAAGCAGGAGCATGGAAAATACTTGTGCCATGGACTACTTCATGATGTTTTGCTGTGTGTTACTCTAAGCATATTTTTCATTATGAAATTAATGACTGTATGTGAGGTACTTTGTATATCCACGTATTTTGTGGAAGTGTTAAGATCCCAAAGTATAATGACACTTCATGTGGTTCTTTTCTTTAGTCTATGCACTTAAGTAGGTAAGATTATGCTCTTAATGAAACTTCTCTAAGGGATATTTTAAAGAAAATATTATCTTGACACCTTATTGCAGAACAGTTCAAGACATTAATTACATCTTCTCTTAGCACACCATAGTTCTATTTGAGAAGCTTGTATAAAACCTTTGAGGGGGAAAAGCAGCATAAGGAAATGACTTACGGCTATTTCCTTAATGTCACCCATGGCCATTGCCATGGCCATGATTTTTATATTACCTTTGGAATAAATACTCTGCTTCATTGTCATGTTGGGAACCCTTATACAAGTATGAAAACATCATGTGGGGATTTTGTCTCTTTGAATGAAAGAGATAGGAATTTAATTGAACATTAAGTGTGAAGATATGCTCGAAAAGCTGGGGGTAACGGGGGTTTTTTCTGGGGCAAAAGGGGAGCCTTACTGATTTTTAGGTCATTCTTTTTTGTTTGTTTGGTGGGAATTTTTTTTTTTTTAATTGTGGGATTTTTTGAGGTGCGGGGTGATGCTTTTCTTCAAATTGGTTGGTTGGTTGGCTGGAGTTTTTTTTAATGATCAGGTGAGGACACTAGTGATTCTAATTCTGAAATCATAGCATGAGAAAATGTTGCGTATGATTGAGTGGGGGGGAAGTGTCTTTCATTTATATTTTTGGGGTTTTGTTTGGTTTGTCTGTTTGGAAAACCCCAAATTCCATTCATTTTCCTAACAGCTTGGAAAGAGCATGCAGGTTTGGTCTGGTACTTTAGTTCAGAAGTAAGTACCGCGTGCAGGCAGTGCGATAATAGAAATGAATTAATCTTTATTAATAATATAGAAAGCTCTGGTTTTCAAATATCCTAATTCGCCTGTTTATAATCTAGATCATTTCATTGCTTACCTGTATATAGATTACATTTTATGACACACAGTCAAATCATTTTGTGCTAGATCACCCTAGGAATTAGTACGAATTCCTTGAAATGTTAAACATTGTAAATTTTTTTATTTAGGGGAAGAAAAAGTTTTTATTTTGGAAGAAAACTACCTTAATTCTTAAAGGGAAAAAAGAGCAACAAAAACAAAACCCACTAGATTTCTTAATACTTTTAAATTTAGCCATTTTTCTTTTACTTTATGTAGTTAGATGTATGTAGAGCAAATACACTTTTGATTACCTTCAAAAGAAACAACTCAGTTACAGGAATAAAATCCAGAAATTAAAAGGTTTTTCTATTATTGTTTTAAAACAAAATTATGTAGTCTCTTCTGAAGCTAGTAAAGATATCAACAGAACTAAATTTAAGTAGAACTAATACGTATAAATTCTAACTAATATTTATAGTTAGAATTTGTACTTATTCAAGAAGAATGAATTGAAACAGTTTAGCCAATTAATAATCACCTGAAAATGTTCTCATTATTCTTTAATATATCTTATCATAAGCAAATACGGTTCATACAGATGTAGCAGCTTACCAGATTTTATTCCTTTGATTAGTTTTCCTGTTTCCAACGAAATATTTTGCTTTCACATAGGAAATTTTATTCCTCCTGTTATTTTTAAATTTGTGTCCACAATAATTTAAGTGATTTGCAGTTGGCAGCTATCTTGAGCTACAGTTCAGCAGGAAACCACCACAAATGTCAGATACTTACTTACCAAGATTTAAAAACAATTGAGAATGTTTTGTGTAAGCAGTTGGTCTTGATTCATACAGATGTCTGTGTTAGGATAAAAATGCATTAGGTGAAGTATACAGCAATACATACTTTCTATTTGGATATTTTTTTCAAAATTTAGTCTCATGCTGTATGTAAAAACGTTTTTATTCAGTAGAATCCAGCAGAGCTTTTCCTTCCAAAGCCATCCAGTCACAGGAAAAATCATGCAACAGGCTTCTTGTCTGCATTGACATGAGTTAGCAGCTTTGTGGGAAATCTCTGCGGTTGGAAATTAATTACTGTTGCACAGTTTTCTTTGAATTTTATGAATGTTAAATATCCTTAATTTTACTGGATACAGAAAAAGTAATTAAGAACTTTGCCTAATACGCAAAGCACTGAAATTTCTAAGTGGTCAATAGCCTCATTGTCACATATTTTCATATTTTTTTCCTTTTTTACCTATTCATAGCCAGTATGAGGGCTTTTGGCATTACTTAAGGATGCCTTGTTTCTGTCCCTTACTCTTCAGTCTCTTCAGTGTTTCCCCCTTTCTTGTCATTCCTGTATTTTTACATGATGAAGTTCAAAGGAAAACTCTAAAGTTTGTTTAGTTGAGTAAAACCACACCTACTTGGTTGTTCCATTATTCTTATGCACTGCTTTTATTGTGCTCTCTTGACTTACATTTGGTTTTGGTGGTTTTGCCAGTTGTTTTCAAGAAAGACACATACAGGATCCACTGACACACATCCTTTTTAAGTGTAGTGTCCCATGTGCTGTTGGTTTTCATATATAAGGTTGTTGAAAAGCCAGCTCTTTTTCAGAAATAGGGACTACTGAACAACATGAGCTGACCTTCAAAGAGGACTGAAAGCAGTTTATTTCAATACTCTGACCTTCATATGTGAATCTTTAAAGTGTATGAAGCTGTAGTGTAGAGTAATCTTAAATTTTTTAGTGCTCTACTAGGGCACTATCACAGAGCACATCTGTCTTTATAGTTGCTATGTAGAAACTGGCAGCTGCATAGTGGAGGTGTGTTTAAAAATTTCTTGTACATTCTTGATGTATTTTGGGTTTGCTTCACATGGTATCTAGCAACAGTTTCCAAAAGATTGTTGGTTTACTTATTAAATTTTGGTGACATCAGAGATTGATGTATGATTCTTGAAGGCTGGGCGTGTCAAGTCTTAACTGTGACAAGTTGAATGACCTTTTCAAAATGTCCATTGTTTACTTACTTTGCTCTTTTGTTACAAGGATGAATCCTTTTTGTGAGGGAAATATTTGGTGCAGTTGCTACATCAGAGAAAAATGAAACTGCTTAATGACTAGAAGATAGATTTTACTGACCATTAAAAAAATCTGCCTGTATCAGTTGTGTGTAAGTAAGATAGCAGATGTTTCTTAAACTATTGTTTTAAGCAACCTTTTTTAACATTGTAAAATGCTAGATTATGATCAGATGAAATTTGCCTGTGTACTTGGTGTTATCCATCATCTTCAAGTTTTCATAAATTTAGGTTAATAATTCACAGTTGCTGATACAGTACTCTCTATTTTAATTAGAAACTAAGTATTTAAAACACACTATCCTAAAACAACCACTGTAACTTAACACAGGATCGGAATTTCAAATAGTGATTATTATAGTGCAGTATGTTGTGTTTCTGTTATTTCTTGTCCAAATGCAGTAATAGAAAATTCCAGTGAAGTATATAATTCGTTCAAATTCTTGCTTTCTGCTACACAGATTCTCTGTGTTCACACAGTAAACAACTCAGAGTGGGGGGAATTTATCATTTCTTAATACATACTTCTCATACAGTTAACAGTATACCATGGATTCCTTATTAAATCTGTTAGTAAGTGTTGGGCTGACTTTGTTTTTGCTCAAAATGATAGCACTTAAGAAGGGTCTGCAAGTAACCTGTATATGGATTCCATTTGCATTTGATAGGATTTAATACTGTAGTGATGACTGCTATTACTTTATTTGATGTGATAAGGGTGGACATTATGTCTGGAGTAAAATGGACCACAGTTTATTTTTTTAATTCTTGAGTACTTCATTTCTAATAAATCTTCGACTCTCTGGAATAGGCCAATTTGGCTAAAAGTCAAGCTTCATATGAACAGCATTCAATTACCATTCACTAAATGGAGGAAGTGAAAGTTAAAACATGCATATCTAAGAAACTTATGTCCTCGAAGTAAATTTAAAAAAACAAAGTTTCCTCAGCAAAAAAAAAAAGTATACATGTGTGTATATATATATATATAATCTATTTTCATGAGCCAAGTGCAGCAATTTCAGTGAATCTTTAGACAGATCCATAGTCCTGATTTTTTTGTATTTAAATGCATAGTGATTGTTTCATGTGAAGTCTGATTTGAAATTAAATTGTTTGAGCTCTTAGTGGTGTCCAAGAACTCTAACTGCCTGACTTCAGGAGGTTTGGAAACAGAAAACATTTTAAGGTACATTTACAGACAAAGTATGGGCAATTGTGTGAAGATTGTGAAGGCCTAAAAGTAATTATTCCCCGGATTGTTAAATTTGTCAGTGTAGAGACATGGGGACTGCTGTTGAGCTGTCAGAATAAGTTTGATTAATTGGTTTTCTAGTGGGTTGATAGGCCACTGGGAAGTGTAGGACCATTTACTAAGAAAATAAAGCAAATTAGAGAGAGAAATCAGGAGGGGAATAAAAAAGTACCCTGCTGTATTTCTTAATTCGTTTTTGGCCCACTCAAACTTCAGACAGGAGTTCTGCCAGCCCTATGAAAATTTCTGCCAGTGTGATTTCTGGGAACATTTTTAGAGATAGGGGAGGGGTTTTGTAATACACATATAATAAAATAAGTGCATAAAGCAGAAAGACAGGTTAGGAAACTATTTTATGCCTATCAGCACTAGCAGTGACTTTTAAGAAAATAAATGTTCCTTTTGGTTTTATGTTATGTAAATAATCATAGTGTTAGCTTCCTGACTGTGAAAAATCCTTTCCTTATTTCTTCATTTATATTATTAAAATAGAGGGAATTTTGAGCTACATAGTTGAGAATGGTGGGGGTTGATGAACACCTGAATTAATGGCAGCTTTGAGATTTTTCAGGGCTTGTGTGGTGTGTGCATGCATAAGATACATTATACACTAGTATTCTGGAAATTTTTCTTGGGTCTTAAACGTGTTAATTTCTTTGAAAGTGATGTCTTTTGGGTTAAGATATTAATTATTAGCACCCAATGTAAAATTGCTGTGTTTTCTAAGATTATTAAAACCAAATCTTCTGTAATAATAAACATAAATTTCTAGAAGCCCTTCTGGGTTTTTTTCCTGTAGAAATTGTGTAGCCTTTTACTGTATTCTGATACTGCTGCCTTTTTTTTCCTTTCTTCTTTTTTTTTCCTTTTTTCCCCCCCTTTTTTTTTTTTTTTTTTAATATACTTAGCTCATTTCTTGGCCCAGGTTTGACTTTCTTAAAAACTAAATGTCATAGTCCCCTATATGCTTCATATGTGACATTTAAGACTTTTTTTTATGGGTAGTGCAGATGGTAAACAGAACTGTGAGATTTATTGAAGATATTAAAAAAAAAGTGAATTTGGAGATTCACATTATACTTTTAGTATGTGTGTTTTTAGTTTATTTAAGAATACACTTGCCATGGTGCTGTGGCTGAGTATAGAGGATTTACCTTCAAATTCCTGGTCTTAGCTATAATGAAGTTCTCTCTTACCCGACATACAGTGTGTCAAAGTGGATCAAGTCAGCTGACCTGTCTGGAACATCATAGAATAGTTTGGGTTGGAAGGGGCCTTTAAAGGGTATCTAGTCCAACCCCCACATATTCACCTACAGGTCTGATTTCAGAGGTGGACAATAGAAAAGGTTGATCCAGTAGCTCCAACAGTAGCGTCAGGCACTGCACCTGGCTGGCAAAAGTACCAGTCACCCATTCTGCTGGGAGTGGAGAGAGTGGGACAGTTTACACAGTATGATTGATGCACATTATTGTCTCTCAGAGGTTTGTGTGTGGATTTGTGGTTTGTGGTGGTTCTTTTCCCTTTTCCCCTTTTCCCACTCAGTGAGAACAGATTACATAATGTATTTGCCTACACAGAGGAATGTCCTTCATGAAGAGTAATTATGGTAGCATGAACTTGTTCACTGTATCATACACACAATCCAGTATTTTGGGATAGTTTTAATTGAATATCTCTCTTCTGTGTTTCCCATTGTAGTACCCAGATGTAATTACTTTGGCATGCACAGGGGAAGTGTACACATTATCCCATACAAAGAAACATGTAGTACTCAAAAATGGGTAACATTGAAGCAAAGTTGCTGTGTTTTATTGCTGCTGAAAGGGCAGTCATTGGTTATTCTGTCACTTTGACAGGCCATGCGATCTTAATATGGTAATGCTCCCACTTTGATTTTATTTTCTGCTCTCTGTCCTTTTATTCTGTTCTCTTCCTTGACTTTTTCCATTCCCTCGAAAGCTGTAATAATGCTCAGAAATTATTTCCTAACAGCATGTCACTTGGAAAAAAATGGAGACAAAAGCAGATGCTGAGAGCTAACCTTCAGCTGATAAGGATGGCTAACCTCCTGAGTTCTCTGAAAAAATTGTGTTGAAGATAGAAGTACTTTAGGTCTGAGGGGGAAGAAGCAACTATAGATTCATCTGATTAATACAAAGATATGAACAGGAAAGTCAGCTTTATTTTAACTCTTTTGTTCAGTGTTGCCTAAAAATAGCTAAGCTGGGCTGGTATTTAATAGCTCTTGATTATCTTCACTTGACAATGCTTCAAGCACTGTCAGTTTGATTGCATGAGCAGTGAAGCATCTCATTTGATCTTTGCAGCTCCTGTTGATGAAGCCAGGAAGACAGTCTTAGGATAGAAAGCACTGTTAATTTTTGCTAGGCTGGAATAATTTTTTAGTATGATGTTTCAGTCTCAAAGGAGTCAGGTCATGCACTTCCTCAAGTATTCTGCAAGCTATTATAGGAGGACTCATACTGAATCACATGAAGTTTTAATCTCCCTATGTGAAGTACCTCTCAAGGTAAAAAAGGCCTGGGAAATTAAGACTGGAGATGCAGCTATGTAACTTACTGAAATAAATCAAAGATTTGCAGTTTGCTGTCATGTGCTGTTTGTTATCTCAGGAGTGGCAGATCTCTGCCTTGATCTTTCTTTCAAGTAGCAACTTCAGTTTCATTTTCTGTTCCCTATCCTAGAAAGAGGAACAGATTATGAACCAGTTTTCCTAAAGAGCTGTAGAAGGCAAATAAGCGCTAAATTACTTATTTTTAATAGAATAGGATTGCTCTACCTGCTTACATAGGAGAGCTCTGGAGTTCTCTGCCCATCTTTGGATACCATACCCAAAAGTTGTGTTCTCACAATTACAGGGAAACCCTTACTTTCAATGAAGAAAAAAGCATGTTGATAAAAGCTCTGTGTAAAATCCTGTAGACAGTAATTTGCAAAAGTTAGTTCCATTTAGGAACATCTCAGTTTAGGAAATGGACCTTTCTTTTTAGGTGTAGGTCCTGCTGGACTGCTCTGAAAGACTGCTAAGCACTAGGATTTTCATGCAGTATATTGATAAAAAATTTTAATGTTTTTTCATTATATAAGTTGCAAATTAAAATAATCTTTATTGATTTAAGTCTTTAAGAAATCTCTGAAGATTTTTTCATTTATATCAGGATTTTGTAAATGAGACATTAAAAATCTTCCAATGGAAAATGTGTAAAAAACTTGTTTCTTTCTAAAGCATCTTTGCTGTTCAGGCATAAAAAATTTTTGGAAATAAGATTCTGATCTTAAATCCTCTTAAGTTAGTTTTGCCAAGGTAATTAGAAGTAAAGAGTCCTAAATATTACTGATTTTCTGTAGAAATTTCTTGGATCCTGAATGACATAGCATTGGTCTGTATGTGATTCAGGCACTTAAAGCTTGTATTTTGCAATCATGTCATAAATTATATAGACCAAAGCTGTTTCAGGAATTCAGTTTATAAAGTTAGTTTTTAATTTTTCAGATTCTGTGTGTGCACTTTTTAATGGCATTTTCTACTCTACTGCTTCATCAGTCTGTACCACTGGAGCAGCTGATTATATCTTAGAAGAAGTCATACCTTTTTTTTTTTTGAGAAATGTTTTCTGCTTGTATGCTCTTTTTTCGTTTCAGAGTTTTCTGGAGTGTTTCCAAACTCCACTAAGGTTGCCTCCGATTTGCATATTTTAAAATGCCTTGAACAATCATCCTACAGATAAGAGATCATATCGTAGTGCAGAGTAACATATGATCCTTATGTTATGGAAGTTGAAGTTATTAAATGTTGGTTATTTTTCCTTTCTGTTGTGCAAATTAGATTATGCTGCTTTATCAGAGTCCCATCTGGTTAGTCAGAGACACTCCTTATTCTTGGATTTGAAGAAATTTAGTAGTTACAAGATGAATTCTTTGGCATTCTTTTGGCCATCAAACAGGCCATTCATTGAGCCACCAAACTGTATTTGTTCTGTGTCACTTAAACCTTTAAAGGTTTAAATTTTCTGGTTAGGATCTTGAAAGGTGCTTCTGTTGAGTTACAGGTGCCACATAATGTACTTATATTGAGCTCTCTTTGCTGTCTTTAGCATGACCAAGTGTTAAGCAACTTTTAAAAGCTTTATTTCCAAGGGAACTCTTCACACCATGCTTTGTAGTCTTTGAGTAACTGGGCTCCAGTTTGTCTGCATACTGAAGACTGTTTTAAACACTGGGAGTTTTGATGTGTTCTGATAGTCATCTGTGTATTCTGAAAAGAAGAATTGTGTTTAATGCTCTTGCTGCACTCCAGAATCTACTGTTTGAAGTAACAGTTAAAGAGTTACTCTGAGGGTCACTTCTGAAAAAAAAACTTAGTGGATGCTTTCCTGTTTCTACAGTCTGGCCATTTCCAAGGCCTGCATTTTTAAGAATACAGTAACTTTTGATGATCTATTGCATTCAAGTATTCAGTTTTCCTGTGTGTGCATACCTGTATATATAAATCCCCTGAATCAGTAACATCCCCTTTCTTACTCTTACTGGAGGTATTTTTAGATACATGTCTAAGCTGTGTTCTTGATGCAGATCATGCACATGGAGATTGTATACTGTGTTTTCAATGACTTTCAGTATTTTCTTTCTCAAGAAAGAGGCCTGAATCAAAGTGAAACTTATTTAGATTGTCCCTTTAGAAACCTTAGCTTTTAGTGATAGAATATGTGGGACACTTGTGTCATTCTCACTGTCTCTGGACACTGCTGTAAGGATGGCTTATTTATTTGAAAGCTCTGTTTCCTTTCAGAGAGACTTAATGGCTTTTTCACTGTCTTCCAGGTTCTCATATTAACTAATATCATGCTGGGTATTTATCTCTTTGGATCCTAATTATTTTCTATTATCCTCAACATGGAATGGAATTCAATTAAATGATCATTTTGGAACGCAGAAAGACAATTACATTTGAAGTAATTAATTTGGATCATGTTGGAGACACCAGCCATCCTTAGAACAAAAAACAAATAGAAATGAACACTCTTGGAGGAAGTCTTTGACATATATGAAACTATGCTCTTCATTCAATATATTGCCCCATTTCCGTAAGTTACAAAGTTGTACGTGTTGTAGTATATGTGACACAGATTGGTCGCACAGTTTTACCAGTCCCAGCATCCTTATTCCCACAACGTGTTCTGTGAGAGCAGATTAGTTAAGAATGCTGTATCTCCATCCTCTTCCCTTCCCCAAAAAAATCAGTCTCATCTTTCTTGGGGAAGTGAAACCTACTAAGAAAAAAAATATTTTAATAAAATACACATTTTCCTCTATTGTATTTATATTGTAATGAACAGTAGCATCACTGGTTCTGGGTAAGTGCACAAGTTGCGACTGAAAATGAGATTAAATAGTGTTATATAAGTGCTGGTGCACTGTGTGCAGTCATATTTTGAATGCTCTCAGCTTTTTTTAGTGGTTGAATCTCAGCCCTTCAGGTCTAGTTTTAGTAAGGCGTTTCATCTTATATTTGGGTGTGCTTGGTTTTGCATCAAGCTGCGTGAAATACAGTTTTAATTGCTTTAGAATAATTCTGTACAAGTTCTGCTTCTTTCTTTCTGTTTCAGCAGAGCTGTTGGAGTGATTACAGTCTGAAATGTACATTTTGTACATTCATGGACATGCTATGCTGCTCTTTGGACTATACTGAGCTTTTTTCCTCTACCATGTTTTCCAGACTTCTGCTCTCATTTGGGGATTACCTTTTCCTGCTTCCATTAATTTAGTATGGGCAACAAGATTCTAACTTCCTTGATATAGGTAGTCAGTGAAAGTTTTAATCGCAGCTTAAGAACAAACTGGCACTGTTGAGAAAAAGTTAAAACTTTGCCTGATAAATACAGTTTTCAGTGCAGTGAGAGACCTGTGGAAAAGTATCAGACTGATCATCTTCACCTTACTTTTTTTTCTTCTTAGTTAGAATTTATTTTCAAAATGGTTGTGTTATGCTATGATTGGCAAGGCAGTAAATTTTCCATGTAAATCAAAGTTGAGCTAAAGATTAGAAATGGCTCTAAGCCTGCATTTAAGATTTATAGCAGACTTCATTGTTTAAGAATTCCCTGTTTAATTGAAAAAAGTTAAGTTCTGCCTCTTGAGGGTGGACTGCTTTTTTGAAGAAACTTAAAAACGGGAAAAGTAAATGAAACGAACCACTAATGAAGGGCTTTTAGTTTGATCTTTAGGACTTTTGAGGGGAGGGGGTTGGTCATTCAGTAGTGTTGGTGAGGCAATATGTGTAAAAAGTTTCATACCTGACATAAAATTTCACTCCGTGACTGTAGGGAAAGCTCATTTGATATAACAAAATCATGAGCTTTTGGAAAGTTGCAAGCAGGATGAGTTACATCTCATGGATTTTCTTTATTTGACCTTAGTTATATGTACTGATTCTATAAAATGTAAGCTCCTTAAAGCAAATTTCACCTACTCCAGCAGCTACAGGACATTGGGTGTTTCATGATTCGTGGTAGAAAATAGTTTTGTAATGATAAAACAGAAACCAAATTCTGTAGTGTGTCTGATTTTTTTTTTTTTTTTTTTTTTTTTTTGCAAATTAGTGCTACTACCATAAAACACTTAGATTTTATTGCCTGGTTTTTTTCTGGCAAGTTACAAGGTCACTTGAGAACTGCTTCATCTGACTAGATATGAGTGTGTTTTGTTTAAAATAAGCCTTGAAGTTTTCCTTTCTTAAAATAATGCCTATTCCTTATGATTTCTGAAATGTGGACTGTATAAACTTTAGTAGTAGTGTAAGCTACTGTCATTTGGGACTTGATGCCCAGGAAAATTACTTCTGCTGGTAACTTGCATGTTCTTTGTTTTTCATACTTCCACAAGCAAGAGGGAAATATGCCTGGGAAGCTATAAATTCTTTTGCACTTGAGTATTCCTTTTTTGTCAGAAATGTTTGGGTGGTTACCGTAGTTTAACCACCCAGCCACTCTCTCACTTCCCCATTCCTCCCTCCCACCAGTGGGATGACGATAAGAATCAGAAAAAAGTAAAACCTCTAGGTTGAGATAAGAACACTTTAATAATTGAAACAAAATAAAATAGTAATAATAATAGGAAAAAGAATAAAAGCCAAGAGAAACAAGTGATGCACAACTCTGTTGCTTAGCGCCCACTGGCCCATGCCCAGCCCTGTACCCCAGTAGTGATCAGCCAACTCCCATCAGTCTATCTATGGGGCATGGCACTCCATGGTATGGAATACCCTTTGGCCAGTTTGGATCCGTTGTCCTGGCCGTGCTCCCTCCCAGCTTCTTGTGCACCTGCTCACTGGTAGAGTGTGAGACACTATAAAGTCCTTGACTTACTGTCAGCACTACTCATCAACTCAAACATCAGTGTGTTATCAACATTATTCTTACACTAAATCAAAATACAGCACTGTACCAGCTACTGAGAACAAAATTAGCTCTATCCTAGCAGAACCAAGGGCACCACCACTAGTAACCATTCTACAGATTGATAAGACACTTTTTACTGTAATCAGAAGTGAATTAAATGAGTCATTAAACTCACAGCTTGCATTTAAACTAGAATAAGGCTGGGCTACTACCTCAGAAAGCTGTCTCCATTTCTATAGTTGCATGTTTCTGTTGTATCCCTTGTTTCTTAACCTCAGCAGTCAGGTGATCACATGGTTGCTTTGTCCAGTGCACTGCTGAAAACTAGCTCCATATCTTGACCACATATTTCTTGGTGGTGACTTGCCGACAATAAGAAGACCCCCTTGCCTGGGACTTAGAGTGGCAAAATGTCCATTTTGGTGACAGCACAGTCATAAACTGATTGAAGTAATAAAAATATGAAGCCCTTTTGTCCTGGGTGTGCATGTACATACAAAACCAATGTGTGCAGAGATAAGTATCCAAGTCACATTTGGCTTATATATGGTTAAATATTTTGTACATGCTCTTATAATACAGGTACTTCTTTCCACTTTCACAGTCCATTGGGAACCTGAACTGTGCCCTTGTTCTAGCAGCAATCATTACTTGGTCTCTTCCTATTTAAAATTCTGTGTGTGATCTGACTTGTTTCTGCTGATAGCTGCCTCACATTAGCTAGATGCCTGAGTGATAACTTGAGTAATGTGTCTCCAGCTTGTGGTAGGATGAAAACAAAACAGTTGATACACCTTGCTTGAAAGATAAGTCTGACAGGATATTGGAGAAAAAAAATAGTTTTTGCAGAGACTAAGAGATGTCCTTTGCAGAATGTTTTTTTTTTTTTTAAGCTTTTCATTTCAAATGCCGTGTGAAATGTACTGTGATAATTTGAATTCCCCTATACACTTTTTCATAAATCATGTTCTGTTTCAGCACAGTCTAGAATCCAACTCCTCTGTAATCTGCAAATATTTTTATCAACTTGCTGAGAGTGAGAACAAGATTAATCAATACCACTGGTCAGTAGTTTGGTGCTTGACTCTCAGGACGATGCCACATTTATAATTTTTCTTATGTAGGAAATTAAAGGCAAATATAAGGAATTACAAAACAAACATGAATGAATATTTACAGTGTCAACTAAATGACAATGAAAGAGAATGTTTATATGTAAATCTTTCACAACCTTGAGTAAATATACTCCTTTTTCTCTTAAAAATCTAAAATTGTGTTTTTAATCCAAATGGAAGGTCTCGGGGGTGGAGGGGAAAATCCCGAAGTCCCTGTATGGAAATGCTTGAAAAATTACTGGATTGTACAAAGTAACTTGCTAAGCTCAAGTTCCTTAGTTGTCAGCCTTATTTGCAGAGGTCTTTGTAGCAAACAGATTGGAAGAATTAATAAAGGGGGTTCTGCCATAATTGTTTTATAGTACAGTGCTCTGTGGAGGGACATGTGAAGTTACATGACCTACTTTGACTGTGTCTGAATGTACAATGATTATGATGGTCTTGAAGTCTTTGGTAGGGGTAAGGATGGCTGAGAAGGGTAGTTCTTTCTTGTGTTGTGAGTGGCACGCTCAGAATTGAATTTATGTTAAAATTTTGTTCTTTTTGTAGCCTACAGTTTGCAGGAGCTGACTGCAGGCTGGTACCATTGCCTTTAGTTAAGTGTATTTCTGATGGTCTAGAGTCTCTGCTGGATTCTTTTCTTGTCAGTCCTAATGTCCACACCCCACATACCCTGGAAGGTGTTCAGAATGCTATCTTAAAACTTTTCATTTGCCTCTTTAATCAAGTATAGAAATGCCTTAATAAAGACTATACTGTGTGTATAGCAAGCCCAGAGCGGGATTGGCAACAACCCATCAAATAAGTAGGTTGTAATATAAAAGCCTTTTTAATGTTTTCATTACAATTCTAGAATTAAAATTAATATCCTTCTATGTATATAAACTTTTGTAAGGGAATGGCTAATTAAAACCAGTAACATGTATATTGTTAATTATTGGAGACACAAAACAGTCATCATTGTATCAGTCAGTCTGAATTTACTAAAATGGAATGACTACCAGAAAGAATTAGTGTCATGAAAAATTCCATACCAGTCTTTACTTCCAGTATTTGAAAAGGGTTTTAATGATTATGGTATTGCATTCAAATAAATCTTTTGTTGATTTGGTAATCTGCCTAATTTGTAACATTTTATTTTCTTGGGGTTTTTTTCTACTCAGCTTTTGCAGCCTGATTGTTTTAATAGTTGGAAACATTACTGTGAAGACTTACTTGATACCCCATTTAGCATTTTCCATATTACAATCTCTGCTTTGGTTTTTTTTGTATCTTACCTAAATGTTCATCCTGTCTGGACTACAGGAACTTCTATTTATAATACTTACTTGAAATTAAATATTTTGTTAAAATTGATGTTCTTTTTCATCACCAAAATACTTGAAGAACAAAACAATAATGATACATTGTGTGAATACAAAAAGTTGTTAATGAAAATAGTGTGGTTTCCAGTTTGATGCATTTTCTTTTTTGTGTTATGCTGCAGGTCTATCAAATGGTTTTGGAGATGAAAGTAAAGAGAGAGCATTAGATGATACTCCAGGAAGAAAAGTTGAACCACGTCGCCGCTGTGCATCAGAATCTAGTATTTCGTCTAGTAACAGTCTCTTGTGTAACTCAAGGTAAAACTGTAAATATGGAAATATATATTTAAGACTAGCTATATCACTTTTCTGTACTGCTTGTGACCCGCACTGGAGGATTGCATAATTTTTGGAAAAAAGAGCGCATTTCAATTTTCTCAGTTATGTCAGATCCGAGATACCTTTCAGGATTGCTGGGATTCTTCTGTTGAATTCAAGTTATTGCATATCCAGGCAGTTACATTTTTTAACTGACTGTGCTTCTCTTGCTCTTTAAAGATACAGATATGTTTTTACATGCAGTACCTTGGTTTAATTACCTTCCTAATCTGTAACACTAAAAACGTGTGTGCTAATTTTTGTGAGGGCAAGAGAGAAGCAACTTACAAAGCAGAGTCTTGTACACAGAAAAGATAGTTAATTAGCTTTGGAGCTGTAGGTTGTCAGTCTGTGGATTGCTGGCTAGGTACTACAGTGATGACAGTAACTGTACCAACTATTGACTTCCTCTGCATGGAGTCTGTCGTTAAAGGCAGGACTGTCACAATGGACACCTTTGCCACCATTGATAAGTATGTCTCCATCACCAATGGTGTATCTTCTAAAAGAACACTGATATCTGGGTGAAAGATAGCTGTCTCCAGTCCTGGGCTATGAGGATGGGGCATACAGGAGAGTATAGGGTAAATCTGTTAGACAGAAAAAGAGGACTTTATTCATGTCTGCAGGTTAAGGGAGTGATGTTAATGCGGTTGAATCAAATAGGTTTTCAGAAACAAAGATAATTTAATATTGCATCTATTTTAATTGTGATATTCTAGATCAAATTGTCAGTATAATTGTTGTTCAGATTCTATGATTTCTTGAAGAAAACTCAAGTGTGCAGAGAACAAATTTCCCATTTTGAGTAGAGACATTTCACAGTTGAAAGACTGGAATTTGTAGTGAAAAATTAAAGAGAATAGTTGTGTTTTCTGTGTAGTAGAAATGTTGGAGCAGTGGGACTGTCTTTTGCTGATAATCAGGCAGCTCTGTGCATGAAAATAATTGGGTTTGGCTTTTATATTGTTTGTATTTGTTACTCAAAATATTTTTGGAGGCTTGCACCACTGATTTTCCTCTGTACTTAGGAGATTTAAATTCATGTTCAAAATTTTGATTTATAGTGTACAACGTTAATTATCAAGTAGTGATTTTAATATTAATACTTTTGTAGTTTCAGTCTGCCAAAGTGTGGTAAAGGTAAACCTGCCCTGATACGGAGACACACACTGGAAGACCGAAGTGAATTGATATCATGCATTGAAAATGGAAACTATGCCAAAGCAGCAAGAATTGCAGCTGGTAACAATAAGGAATTGATTTCTTAATAGTATTGTATAACTATAATTTTGTCCATTTATTTGACAGATTTTAACATTCTTATTTTTACTTCTTAAATATATTAAGCTTTCTGAAAGCATTGTTGATACCTTTTCAGAAACTACTGAATTCTGCTTTTGACTCTTTAAAGACTTTTAAAAGAATAGCGTCTGACTCTGATTTTGATTATTTTCTCTCCTGGCTTGAGGAAGTAAAGAGGTTTTGAAATAAAAAGAGAAGATTAGTTTTCTTTTGCAGATCTTGTAAAAGAAAATTAGTAATCATATGTGCTAGATTAGTAATCCCTTACCACCGTGTGGATTAAATTCTGACTAGGAAGAATTCTGAGACTTACTTGTATATCCACCTGTGAAGTCTCTGAATCTGGCTGCATGCATCCTGTCAGCTTGTGTATGATTTTATATTCAGCATTAAAATACCATTTTCTTTGCAGCTGGGAATAGTACAGATTTCTTTCTTGTTAGCTGCCCTGAAGAAGAGGACTTGTACTGTGTATATGTACCAGATAAGAGCTCCTCATATTTTTTTTTAAATTCTGAAAAGGAAGGATGCATTAATTGAAATCCTCATAGCTCTTTTTAACTGATGTGTATACTTGACAAGCTGTTACTAACAGAGCAGAGAAACAAAACTTTCTGTGCAGAATGATCCAGCTAATTTTTTTAACGTGATCACTTTAAACACTTTTTTCTTGCTATTTCTACTTTTAAAAGGTCTTAAACCACTTTTTTCTCCTAATATGTTTTTGTAATGTTGAGATCAAGCATGTATCTGCATGCCACTTTTCACTATAAATAAGCAATGCCCATTTGAAATGCGCTTTCTCTCAGCAGTAAGTTTTGCCTTACTGCTGCGGGAAAGTGCAGCTGCAGCCCCTGAACTGTTTCCGAATACAAGAAATGCTGCCTCACCTTTACAGCATATGAACTTGGATAACTTTTCCTGCTTTGGTCACCACTCCCAGTTCCATCGTGAGGGTGTAATTCACTGTCTTCTGACCATTCTGGACTGCATCTAGGGGACCAGTTGTTGCTTTGGTTGACTGAGAGGCTTAAACCTGTCTCAGGCTTCAGTCCATTGCTGAGCAGTGAAGAAGAAAATGAAGGATTCTGGTAGAAGTGCACAGTAACATATACTCAATTGTTCATTATCCTACTTTCTGAGAAGAAACAAAACACTAGTGCAGCTGCCTGAAAATTGTTGATGTTTTTGAACTTGACTGCAGGAAAGGGCATGGCAGAGAGACCAAGAGAACTTGTCAAAAATAAATAGAAATCAAAATGCTGGTTAGAATGTAGGTGTAAGAATAGAAAGGTGTACCAGACAATTATTGTTAAGTTACCAGATGCTAATCTCAAGATACTCAGCACTTGGAAACATATACCTTGCAACATACATCTTGAAAATCATCACCTCACTGGCAGGAGAAACTGTTACTTGAAGTACCATCATTTTATGTTTTCTTGGGAGCATTTTCAAAGGGAAAGAATTACTGGAATTTGGGAAACACCTCCTAAGACCTAAGATGTTCTTAGATACGCTATTTTCTAGAAGTGTCTAAGCCCTTGTTCTTTATCTGTAGTCTGGGATAAAATAGTAACATGTAAAGAACTGTTATGAATACTACCTCATTTTTATTGGTATGTGTGTGATAGTTGGTATTACTATTTGGATTTTAAGGAACCAAATTGATTAGGAAACCAATAACTGCAGATATGCCTTAGGTTTCATTCTGGAACATTTTAATTTTATATTTCTTTGTTCTTAGAAGTTGGGCATAGCAGTATGTGGATTTCAACTGATGCTGCAACATCTGTTCTTGAGCCACTAAAAGTAGTGTGGGCCAAATGCAGTGGATATCCCTCTTACCCAGCTCTGGTAAGTGCCCTGCTTCCCAGAAGTGATGTTGAGTAGTGATACTGTTTCTAGTCTGAAAACATCATGTGCAAAATTAAGATAATTGGTATTTTCCCATTCAGGTTGAATAAAGGTGTCTTATTCTGCCCTCTTTACCACGCACTGAGTTTGTAAAGTTACTGCAGTATCACATTTTAAGTCAATAATTTCTGCTACCCTGCCTGCCCTTTGAGATGTGCAGTAGTCCTATGCCATGGTTTAACCCAGGCAGCAGCGAAGCCTCCTGCAGTTCACTCACTATCAATGGGGACAGAGTCAGAAGAGTGCAAGTGAGAAAACTCATGGCTTGAGATGAAAACAGATTTATAGGGAAAGCAAAAGCTGCACACAAGCAAAGCAAATTCATTTACCACTTCCCATGGCAGCAGGTGCTCAGTCATCCCCAGGAACACAGGGCTCCCTCACATGTGGCATGGGAAGACAAATGCCATCACGCTGAATGTCCCTACCTTCCTCCTCCTTCCCCCAGCTCTCTATACACTAAGCATGATGCCATATGGGATTGAAAATCCTTAAGGTCAGTTGGGGTCAGCTGTCCCAGCTGTGTCCCTTCCCAACTCCTTGTGCCACCCCCAGCTTCATCACTGGTGGGGCAGTATGAGAGGGGACAAGGCCTTGAATCTGTGTAAGCGCTGCTCAGCATTAATAGAAACATCTCTATATCGTCAGTGCAGTTTTCAGCCCAAATCCAAAACATAGCCCCAAACCACCTACTGTGAAGAAAATTCTCTCTATCCCTGCTAAAACCAGCATACTTGTCTCAGTAGTCTTTGTTTTATTATTATGTATTATTTCTGCTGCAAAATGAGTATAAAAATAGTCTTGATTCTGCAGCTCATTAAAGAAAAATAAAGCTCAGTATTGGAATAAATGGACTAATTGCAGCCAATTGTGAATGATGTATTGGAAGCTTAAAGCTGTTGTTATTGTAGGAGATATATATGTGTATGTTAATATAGGAGAAACAGACACAGTTCTACTTCAAACTTGCAGAGAAGATACTGTTAAGGTGTTTCACTGTAGGCCGTTGGGGCTGTATGAAAAGTTCATACACTGGCTTGATTTATATATGAGTCTAGACAATCATGACTTTTAATATGTGTTCTAAGGACAACATGAAATGTAATCATACTAAATCAGGTTAAAACATCTGGAGGCAACATTCAGAGCACTTGAGTTTAAGTGCCCTCAGTGGATGGCTCAAAGACACTTGGGTCAGATGCTAAAAATCTGATGTTTTGATTGCCTCTTAAAAGGTGTTAGCGCTAGATTGAAACTGATGAAGACCAAAGGGTTCCTTTTCTGCTTTCTCCTTTATGTCAGCATTGGTGTTTCTGAGAGTGGGATAGTTGATTGAGGAGTTAAACCTCCGTCAAGAGAAGAAAATTCTTCTGATTTCTAGAAGCTCCCCACAGTATTAGCTTTCTAATTCCCAAAGTCAGTTTACTGTGGATTAAGACTGGGGCCACTGTGGATGCTGGAAAAACAACAGGCATTTGTAGAGTAGGAGATGGGTGGAACAGGCATGGAGGAAAAACCATTCTTTGGGTGGAAGCTAAGCACTTCCTGATGCTGTGAGCTGCCTACAAAGGAGTTTTTCCATCAGAATGGTTAGTTTAACATTAGCAGCATATTCCCTCTTTCTCCTCAAGTTTTGTTTAGAAAGACCTTGTGACTGTAACTGGAGGTTTTGCTGAAGATTGAGTCCTTAAATTGAATATGCAAAATATTTGAAAGTGAAAAATACTTTTTTCAGTGTTTTCAGTCAACTTCCAGTCAGGAGACCTGCCACTAGGTCTCCACTATGCCTATCCAGCTTATGTCAAAAAGTTGTGTGTAACACAAAGTCAGTTTATGTCCAGTGCCTGTTTAGTTTATTATTTATTTCCTGTTAACTTAATTTGTAATATCTTCTCAAAATAAATTACATCATTTTAAATGTGAGGAACTGTCCTCTCTTCTCTCCTACAGATTATTGACCCTAAGATGCCTCGTGTTGCTGGCCATCACAATGGTGTTACTATACCAGTGCCACCTCTAGATGTACTGAAAATTGGAGAACAAATGCAGACCAAATCAGACGAGAAACTATTCTTAGTACTATTTTTTGACAATAAGAGAAGTTGGTATGTTATTGAAATGTGTTGTTTGATGCAGTGACTTAAAAATTTAAGAACCTTTGGTCTAGAAGAAAATTAAAACATTATATGTAATTCCTATGGAAGTATAAACTGTAAGGTTAAAATTTAATATTTGAGTCTATTTTTGGACCAAGGTATATATCATCACTGAAGGATGTATTTTTATTGTCAGTTTGGAAGAAAATATTGTAAGTCATTAAATAGTCTTTTTTATTTACAAGCTACTTTCATTTATTGATCTGATGAAACTGCTTCATCGGTTCATAGGTTTTTTTAAAAGTTCTAGTCTAACATTTGCCTCTATCATCCTTCATCATTGCTTTCCAAATTACAACACTTCTCCCCCCAGTCTATTAATTTTCTTTGAATTTTTAACCTCTCTTTAGTTAAATGCTTTGTTACCATCTTGTTCTTAGCATTTTCTAAAATCTTTTCCATTTATTTTGGCATCACCAAAATGCTGTGTAGAGCCTGAAGGGGGATAATTTATGCAACAAAACATTCTCTTTCCCTCCCCCATGGTCTTTGGTTTTAGGGCTGGTGGGGTTTTTCTGGAGAGGTAGAGGGAGACATGATAGGTTTTTTGTGTTCTTTTGCTTGTTTTCAGTTTTGGTGAGTTTTTTCTAGACATGAAAGCTTCTCATCTGCCTTTCATCAAACTATGTATTTCTTTTCTGCATTCTCTGCAGACCTTCTCCTCTTCTAGTTTCCATATAGGTCAAGCTAACTGTAAATCTGTCTGTGTCTTGTTTTTTCTTGGAATTTGCTTTCTTTTAGATATCAGTTTCTTCTTTAGATGATTATTTGTGGTGTCTAGTGATGCTGCCATTCTCCTGACTCCCTCTGTGCCAGTACACTATCACTTAAATAACTTCCTGTCTAAAATTTGTAACTGATGTTTGCTCTTCTGCCCCTTAGATTTTTTTGGCATAATTTCTCTGTTCTTCAGTTATTTTCTTAATTAATTGATACTTCTTCATAATTATCTTTGTTTAGTTGCTCAGGATTCTGTAAGATCCTGCATTCTTCTGCCTTTGTTTGCAGAGAACATCTGCATTTAAAACATACTCAGTGTTCTGTTTCTCATTTTTTTCTCTTACTGGTGTCACCAGTGTAATGCATGTTTTCCCTGGTCACTTTCTTAATACTTGCTCTAATTGCTTCTTGATCTGGGGAGTCCTCTGCCGCTTAAACTTTTCTGATAAGTCTCTATATGCAGGTGGTCCTAAATCACGTAAATATTGTGCAAAGTTGTCTCTAATGGGTACTCTGCATAGATGGGCAGCCCCCTTCCTCCCCTCCACCCTGACCTCACCAACTTGTTTTGGTAATGATTCTTTTATTGTGATTATTTTGGCACTCCTAGTTCTGTCTCTGTTATGTCTCTTTTAGTCTTGAACCCCTGTTTGTGATTTTGATTCATTTGCAGGGTGTGTGTCACCTTCAGCCTGATACCAGTGTTTATCCCCTATGGATTTTCCTGCTTGTTTTTTTCTTCTTCACCAGTTATATCTGGAGGACTTCCAAAGCTTTCTTTTAAAAATCCCTTCTTAAAACTTCCTGTGATCTGTATTAAAACAGATAATGGTTAGACTGCTGCTTTTCATGCTGTTATCATACTGTGTCCATGTACTGGCTCTTCACATTTTATTTCAGTGTCTGTGCTCAGTACAATAGGTCTCTAGTTTAGAGTCTTTTAAGGGAATGAAAGAATTTCAATAGCCAGATTTACTGACTTAGAAGAAAATTTTTGCAGATTTGACTGATTTCCTGTTGGTTTGGCTTCAAATATTCTCCCAAATGAATGTTTTTAAACAAAAGGAGGGCGTTTGTCTTTTGCAGGATCAAGATTGCAGACTGCAGTAACATATCTTAGAGCTATTAATTAATTTAACTAATTTTTGTTTTCCTTAATGTCTGTAACTTCAGAAAACAGGATCACAATCAGCATTTATGAACACTATGTACATTTAATTTGTACTTTTAAAGTAAATATTGCTTTAAAATGCTGTAACTAGAAGAACAGGATGTAGAGTTTTCCCATGATCACTCCTCTATGCTTAGAATGTGAAGATACTTATGGAGCATAAAATAGAAAAGTACCTTGAATACAGAGCAAGTGGGTGAAAGCGTGCTAAGCAGAACTTCCTTGCCAGTTTAGTTTTCCCCATAAAGAACAAATGGAGATGCCTGAAATTTAAGGCAAAAATCCATCATCTGAAAACTCTTTGTAATAATGGAAGGGAAAGAATGAAGAGAAACAATACTGTGTCAGGTGAATCTTGAGCCACATCCATTGTTAGTTAGCTGCCCATTCTTTAACTGTATCAGTATTTCAGGCTAATTTTTTTTCTGTAAATACTTAATCGCTGAGTACTGAATTAGAATGTATTGTGTGCTTTATGGAAGAGACTTTCTTAATATTTCTTGTTCTTTAAATATTTAAGGCAAGTAAGCACTATTTTAAAAGGTGTTTTATTGTTTTGTTTAAGATGGAAAGCTGATCTGTGATATGAGGAAGATGGCATAGTAGCCCTGACATTTCTGGACAAACCTCTTGAGTTTATTCTGTATTTAACAGATACATTTTTTACGCTTTTCTTACAGGCAGTGGCTTCCCAAATCCAAAATGGTTCCCCTTGGGATAGATGAGACCATAGACAAGTTAAAAATGATGGAAGGACGCAACTCAAGCATACGAAAAGCAGTAAGAATTGCTTTTGATCGTGCTATGAATCACCTGAGTCGAGTCCATGGAGAATCAGTCAGTGATTTCAGTGATATTGACTAACAGATTCTCTAGCAAGGCATGAAAAATACCACAGAGACTTGAACTCTACTAATGAACCTCTTTGTCTAAAAGAATGTATTTAAGATACAACCCCTTAATTGTTGATTCAGTGGCTGAGTTCTGCAAACTTGAAATAGTTGAGCAATTCTTCTAAATCACCATTGCCATATTGATTAATTATTTTATTGTGTTGTAGATCGGAGGATTTTCCACTAAACCTGTTAAAATGTCTTGTTCATAGTGTTCATAATTGTACATAAATGTATATTCAACACTTAACTTATTCTGATTTTAGAAGTAGCTCCTTAATTCCTTTTATAATTTTGCTGGGGAGGGAATTGGTTTTTGTTTCTTTCCATACTTTTTACTTTTTTTTTTTTTCTTTCTTTCTGAGGTAAAGTTACCTAAGCACCATCTTCCAGCTTAAGGTGTTTAGTGGATCTTAAAGCCTAATATCCAAATGGCATCAAATATATGTTTGCCTAAATCATATACAGTATGGTGCTGCTTGTATCATTTCTTCCTTGGTCTGTAGCTTCTGAAAAAGACTTCTGAATGTTTGTGTAAATTGTTGCTCTTTGCACAAAGTACCACATATTTAAGATTGATGTAAATTTACAATCACAAATATGTATTTTAAGAAAGGAAGTTGTGTTATTTTGGAGGGTACTTTGTGAGAAAGACATCAATAAAAATTATACTATGTACATCACTTGCAAATCACCAAAAACACTCCATTGTTGCCCAAAATGACTTAAGGTTGTTATTGTTTTAAACAAACCTGGCTTAAAGCCTGCAAGCACATTATTTCTTTCAAAACCATATCCCATTTATCTCCCATTGGTTTAATTTTGTTGATATGTGTGCCTCCCTGTGTTTTATTTATTGTAGAAATTGTATTAATTTGCTTTATAATGAAAAATAAAATTGACAAATATATTGATATGCATTTTTATACAGGCACATGAGAAGGCAACTTGCTTTGGAAGAAAAATGTATTGGAAATTGTATAAAATAACTCGATGGTTTGTGTGTAATTTGGTTTTTTTGGTAACTTGTAATCTTTTGTTTCCAATGAGGGGATTTATGTAACTTTTAATTTAGAACACTTTGGTAGCAATAGAAACTTTGGATACATTTTTGTATGGTACATGTGATGTATATAGAATTAGTACTTTATTTTTATTTTTAAGAAGTAAAGCATTATGTTTGGGCAGGGGGAAGAAGGAGGGAGGGTTTCCAGAACTGCATTTTTATATTAAAAAGAAAAAAAATAAAGTCAAGATATTGATTGTTGTAGCTACTTTATTCCTACCTTCACTGAGATACTGAATTTGTAACAATGAAAATGGCAAGGTATGTTTGCAATGTGATTTATAATGGCTCCATTATTTATAAATGCACTGTGTTTGAACTCTTTTGCAGTGATATCGTAAATACTGTACCAAGTTATATAATATGAAACACCAAATAATGCATATGAATGCACGAAGTATTTATGCCCAGCTTTTTTATAAAGGATTAGCAAATACAGCAAAACCAATACTTTTTAAATCTTTTTTTTTAAAACTTCATTGAATAGCATACTTCATTGTTAAACCTGCTTGAATCTTTATTTTAAAGGGACAATTACTTTTTAAATAGTTTTTAATGTTTTTATTCTCTATTGTTTGTAATACCCCCGTAGAAGCTTGAAATAAAATTTCTTTCTCAACTGTAAATTTTGTCCTGAATTCAGCCCCTGAGATTTTGCTGCAGTGCCCATTTCCCTACTCCATGACTCCATGAGCTGTTCCAGAGGCACTGGGCCAAGAAGCTGAATGTTCTCCTGTGGCACCCAGCATTGTCCTTACTGAGCCCTTTCCACGGTGGCTGTTTCACTTAGCTGGGACTAGTTGCCTGGGATGGACCCTGGGCATTAGGGATGAGTTGGATAAATTTCACAAATGATCAAGCAAACGTTTTTCTTAGACTTGACAGCAGACACAGCTTTAGGGAGAGTAGTGATGGCAGGTACCCTGGAAGGACCATCACTGAGGTGTGCTGCTCTGTTGGCCACAACAGCCACATCAGTTAGGAAAATAAAAATCTGTTTTTTTGCGTTAAATATAGTGAGTTTTAAGGATCTGCCATATAATCATGCTCTTCTTTAAATGGAGTGGAGCCTAATTTGGGCAGTGTTGAGACAGTACTTGTCATCATTAGGACTTTGTTATGGGAATTAAAAAAAATACACTGCATCAGATTTTATTTCAGGCTGGTTCCACAAAATTTACTCAGATTTTATGTGTAAAACTGGATGATTCACAGTCTTATTTTGGTGCCCAGAGAAATGGGCTTTTTTCTGTCTTGGACCTTGGAAAGCTGAAATGCATTTACAACAGAAGTTGGAAGATAATGGTACTTGCATAATAAGAATGTTGATACCTATGAGATATGAAGTGCCAGTTAAAAAAAAAAAGTATACATACAGTTGCAAAATGATTCTTCACAAGGCTTCCTACATTCGCATTTGCATCACATAGTAGCAACATTGGAGGGGAGGGGGGGAAGGAGCTAATCTTTTGTAAACAAACACAAAGCATTGCTTTAATTATTTTGGAATGATTTTTTTTTTTAAATCACATCTTCAGGGAAAGCTCTCGTTTGAATTTTGCTCAGACTTCCAAGTCTCATTTTATGGCTTTTCTGTTCAGAAATGGTTTCATCACTTCTCAGAGAAGGAAAATGTGTTGCCTTTATCTTACGGGGGACTGTGTGCGCTTAAGAGACTTCTTAGCTGGAAGACTTATTAAAAGAAGCCTGTTAAGTATCCTGACAAAGCACCCTACATCATCTTCTCATGAAACTGGCACGAAAGGCTGCTTTATTTTTGTTCTGAATATGTGATGGAAACTCCCAGGAATTCTTCCAGATCCTGTGTGAGAGGAGGTTGCATCAGTGTCAGTAGCTTTTCCCATAGTCTCTTGTGATGAAGTATCGTCCAGTGGCTCTTGAGATTGGGTTAAAGTTTAAAATATTTTCTCAGACTTGCCAGTCTTTGGTGTGACTTGGGTGCTTTAAATGGATTTTGAACCTACTTATGAAAGGAAGTCTGAGCTCCAAAGCTGCTTTATTTATGAATTCTGATCGGGTGCAGTAGTGAGATAAATTCAGATTAGAATGGATATTGGAATGAGTTTCACTATGTTATAGACCAGATTCTTCCCTCATGGTAATAATAACAACACAGAGTGGAAAATAGTGTTCTAGAGGAGAAAAAAACTGGAACACCACATTGCCAGCTTCTTGGGGAGTGTTACAGTTGTAAGCACAGGGTGTAAGTTTGCACATTCACTGCTCAGTTCTGGTGTGAACATTCCCTATGAACAGAAGCGTGAGAGACCTCCATCGTCACTTGAAACGATGTGAAAATGTCTTTTATCAAAATATGAGAAATTACATTATAAATATTCAGGAGGAAAATGTGACTAGAGAATAATGTTTTTAAAAAAAGTTTGTTACCGACCTCAGGGATTTTTTGGGGAATGTTTGTTGTGATTTTTTTCTTTTACACTAGAGGGAGCAATGCACACAGACCATCAACATCCACAAAACAAGTATTCAGTTTTTCCTTTTCAAAATGCTGCTATTAAAACTTACTGCTTGTAAATAGTCTTTTTTGCTTCTAGTATTTCTAGTCCATCAAAAGTAGCTTTCGCTGTTCTTGCTGTAAGTGGGCCGATTTGGGAATGCTTAATTTTAACTAGAGCTAGTACAAAGGACAAATAGCTCTGGATTTTCTAGCTCTCATTTCTAATCGCAAGTGACAGATGAGTAACTTCTTACACTTCTATTTAGTTGCTGATTTTCTTTTCACAGTTGCATTCTGTAGTGTTTGAAAATGACTCAGAGGTGGTTGCTGCTGGTAGCACAGTGCAAGTCAAACACATCAATTAACAGAAATACTCAAGTTTGGAGGTGAAGGTTCCAGATGAGACAGTTACTCTGTCCTGCAGCCTGGCAAGGTGAGGTTGTCTTGAGAATGTGTGCAAGGGAGTCAGATAAATTCTCAGACTGATCATATGGGTAAATGTTTTTGTCTATGTGAGAAAAAGCTTTCTCACCCCCGGTATATCTGTAACAAAAAACACAGAAGTGAAATGTAAACGAAGGAGACATTTACTGTCCACATCCAGCTTAGTGCCTTTGAGTTACCTTGTTCAGATTTTTGTTTATCATCATTCCGCTGCTATGACTTATCTGTTTTGTCAGTTCTTCCTTGAAAGATTTATTTCCTCTAAAACTTTTAGTGTAGAAAAAGAGTAAATTCACGGTAATGAAACTTTGGAAAAAAATATTTTGGAATAGCATGGCACTGATAAACTGTTTTGAAACTTTTGGGAGTTGGTATTTGATGGGAAGGGGCTGTAAATTTATTTTTACCTGCCTACTTATTCAACCTTTATTGGCTGTGCACAGAAACTGCTATCAAATTTCTGATGGTAGGAAGGAAATGACAAGATCTAAGCAGCTGTACTTCAACGCTATTCACAATCTCATTCAGTTGCTTCCATGTGTTAAACTCACAGTGCAGTGATTGCAGTCAGCCCATTCTATTTTCTGCTTACAAGAGAGGCAACAGAGTAAGAATTTTATTTTTTAATAATTTAAGATAGTCTTTAGATTTTTAAAATTTATCCCCGTGATACCACATATCTTCTCATCATACTGCTGCTCTGCTGCCTTTGTGCTGCTCTGCTGCCTTTTTATTTTCACAGTTCTTCCAAGCTCAGCTCATTTTTTGATCATCTGTTTTGAAGTCTTCACTGCAGCAAGCCAGCACTGTCAGCAAACCAGGGAGATCTCTGCTTACTGGGCTGAAGTCTGGCTATACAAAGAGGTCTAGGGTAAACTGAGTAGTTTTTATGCCCAGTCTTTGGTTGCTCCTCTGTATGAAGTTTTTCATATTGATAACTGCTTTTCTCATCTCTTGTTATAAGCTGCGTTTTTGGTCTTGTCTCAGCCCTCTGGAGCCATTCTCCCTCATGAAGGGCTCCACATTGTGAATTTTGGGGAGATGTAACTGTATTCCTTGTTCAGCTTCCCTGGCAACAGTCCCACGGAGGTATAGCCTAAGAAGATGGGTTAGGAATGCTCACACCTCTTCCTCTCCTGTGGTCAGTTACTGGGTTCTTCACCATACTTGGCTCTATGAGGGTAGGAATTTTCACATCCTTATGAAAAAAACAAAAACAAAAACAAACCACAGAAAATCTTATATAAATACATGGACAGTACAAGGAGGACAAAGGAGAATCTACCTCTGTCATTTTAATGGGAAAACAGAGTTGCTAATATATGGTGCAAAGATGATAAAAGATTGGAGTTGTTTTGACTGATATTTTGGGCTTTATTCGTCACTGGTTTTGAGATTGTGACAGTTCATTGTTTCAGACTCTTTGTAAAAAAAAAAGTTGGTAATACTCTCCTTTTGTAGTTTTGCTTTAGGGCCATAGAAACTTGTTGCTCATGCTCAGGTAGATGGAGAACCACAGCAACATGAGTAATTTTTTTCAATAATCAATAGGGAACTATTAAAAAACATTAGCAGTTTTTTACCATGAAACTTGTAGGATTTTGGAACTTTGAAGATTGTCTAAATTTCAGTGCGTAGAGTTCACAAAGGTATAGTAACACTTTAAATTTTAATAAAAGTAATATTTAATCATTAATGTAATAGCTATAATATAGATATAATATTTAAAATATTAATCTTTAAAAATGAAGATAATATCATTTTATGTTGTAGAACAAAGGGATCCATTTTGTTTACCACAAGGTTTTCTTTTCTAATGATTCTGATTTTTAATGCTGCTCTAATAAAAGTCTTGTTCATCTTTCATTGGGAATGACTGACAGCAAACCAGCACTAGTTAGGAAGCACAAAACAGAAAACATCACAAGATGCTTCACAGACAAGAGCAGACATTTGGACAATCCCCATGCAGGTGCTCAGTGCTTCCCTTCCATGAATCTCACAGAGCAGGAGCTCATGGGCAAAACAAGCAAACAAGCTTCCTGCATGGATTGGCATGTGGCCACTGAAGCAGTGAGGCAGAGACAACTGGGTCATAAAAACAAAAAACTTCATAATTTTGTGACAGGAGCTGTGCAATAGCAGGCCATTGTCCTTGACGGCTGAAAAGGTATCTTCAATGCTGCTTTACTTCTTAATTGTTAAGCTGTCTCATGTCAGGTAAATATTTCTTTTTACCTAATTTTCTTAAGTCTAATTTTACTATTAATTATTTTCTTTTCTCTCTCCCCAATTCATATGTTAAAATAAAGTCAGAATAAGTAATCAGAATTAATGGTTCCCAGGATGAGAGAAGCAAACATTCTGGTTTTTTTGCTCTCCTTTATATTTACTTACTCTCACATTCTGTTTATTATTTACTTAATGATATTTCGCATTGTTATGGTGTTTGTACAAACCATATTGTTAAGAGGTATAAAAGTTCTAGTTTATATAAAGATAATTGTAATTTACGTAAATAAAATTTGTCATCCAATATTGTAATTTTTTTCTGTTTTTCAGAAGACCTTCTGGAATGGAGTGAAAAATACTTCTCATCAAAATAAAGAGTAAGAGTTAGCAGTTAAGAGAAGTTACTGAATTATTTGATTTATCAGAGACTATGTCTGTCAACCAGAAGATAAAGTGAAAAGTGAAGAAAACTGAAGAGCTAGAGAGTTGATGCCAGTATAATAGTTTTATATTTTAAAAGTCCTAATTTCTAGGCAAGGAAAAGGAGACTGCAGAGAAAATGAGAGCAGGATTCTCAGTTTAGAGTAAGAATAAAAAAAAAACAAGGTCAAAGACAGTAACAGCAGCAGTCACATGACACCTCCTCCAGAGCCTTGTGTGCCAGAGACTGTTGATGCTGCTTATTACTGCAATTGTTCAAAGTGTCTGTCAAATCTCCCATGCTTCATATAAGCTATTTGCATAAAAATAACCCATTAGCATTTTAACACCTCAGCAATAAAAAAGTTTTAGTTTTGAAAACTCTGGTCTTATTTTATATTTAACATTGGGTAGTTTCATTAATCTTGGTTAGTGTGACACTGTCTTCTGTGTCCAAGGTTACTAGAATTGACAGTGATGTATGCAGTCAAGTTAGGTGTAGCTAATGAACTACACAAGTCTGTTTTATTACCTGTCTCTCTAAAAATTACTTTTGGGGACAGCCTGAAGTTTGTATTAGCTTTTGTATTCAAAAGTCTCTTTAATGTCAGCTGTATGTGTACAATTACCAGTTAAAGAACAAACAGCCTTAGAAGTGAAAAAACAGTTGCAAAGCTGATGCTGAGCCTGCTTGGTTGTTGCATTTGCGGCAAGAGAACACAGGGAATCTTTGCAGAAGATGTTGGTCCTCTCAAGCACACATAATCAAATTACCACTTTCTTTTCTGAAATTCACAGGATCTGCTATAAAAGAAAACCACAGGCTGTTTGGCTGCAAGTTTAGACAACCTCTTACTGATTAATTTGATTACAAACAAGATGGAAAACAGTTCCAGAACAAGACAAAAGCAATACATAGCTTAGTGCTGCTGCCCTTCAATTAGTTTTGGTAAAACTCCTGTTGGTGGAAATTGAATGATTTGTCCAAGGACAGTAGAAATTCACATTGTCCAGAGCCACAGAGAAAGCCTGGGACAGAGGTAGGAATCAAACATTTCTGCCTCAGTGACAAACTTAAGTCTTTTTTTTAATCAGTTGATAGATTTGGGATTTAATCACCGGCTCAGCTGCTCAGTGAATTTTGTTAGAAAAGGAGTGTGTCGGGCTGACCACAGCTAGCAGCAAAGCACCTGCAGAGCTACTCCATCATTCCCTATGGGGTTTGGGAGTGCAGAGGAAGAGCAAAGGAAAATCTGTGGGTCAAGATGAAACAGCTTAACAAGTGAGCATGGAATATGCCTTTGGGCAGTTCAGGTCAACAGCTGTGGCTGTGATTCCTCCCAGGCTGCCTCCCCCTCCCAGCAGAGAGGCAGAGTGAAAACCAGAAGGACTTGGTGCTATGCAAGCACTCAGCAGTAGCCAAAACACTTGTATGTGACCAACACGGTTTAGTCACAAATCCAGAACACAGCACAACATCAGCTGCTGTGACATTCCAGCCAGACCCAGTACAAAGTTTAAGATTTTTTTTCAATTTGCTTTTGTTTTGCATCAGCATCAATGGTCTTGTTATGGTAAAATTTTAATTTTTATTTTAATGTCGAAGTTTGCTAACCTCTTGTTAGAATAGTCAGTAGTCCTGTAGGCAGAGGAGCCCTATGGGATATGGTAGACTAAGATTTCCATTTCATCCAATGGATACTAAACTTGGGCTGCTGTTATCTCAACCAGCCACCCGTTCTTTAAATAGGAAGCCTTCTAAAAAAAGCCTTTTCGAAATTCATATCCTTCAATGAAAATCAAAATTGTTACCAATACCAGCTTAATAATTATATCAAAAAGTTTTCCTTCTGTACATTTATTTATCTTGATTCCTTATCTACCTATAAATCTTGAGTGTACATAATTTCTACTTCTGTGTTGCAGGTGTTAAACACAATATAAAACTTTGTCTTATAAAACAGATACTAATTGATCTTAATCTGTTTACTGCTATTTGACTGCTGGTACCAGTTGTTCCCAGTATCCAATCTATATGGGTGTGCCATGACAGTATTGAAATAAATAGAAGTTCTACTGTGCATCCTGGGAATGCATCTGGGGACTACCAAAGCAAATAGTGTGTGTAGTTAAAGAGTTTAAATTTGTCTGTAATGTGTTTAAAGATATGGGGTTTTACCAGTCTCTGCTTCATTTAGAAACTCCATTTCCATTCCTTTATGTGCTGATAATAATATGAATGTTTTAACATTTTATGTAAGTTAATTTCATACTGCTAGACCTCTGGGCAAAACAGATGACAGGTTGTTAAGTATTATTCCCTAAATACATGTTCATGTAGTAAAAAGAGAAAAAAAAAATCCTTATTTTGGAAAAGTGAAGGCACCGAGTTTTAATAAAATGATACCATGAAATTAGCACAGTGGTCTTTAAGGGATTTGAGTACTTCATCCTGATAGATGAGCTGCTCATTTGGTACAAATATACTACAACAAGGAGAACTATGTTAGGCATAACTTTCTTGTGGAAAACTTTTCTTATTAAGACCAGTTTATTGTGAAAATCCAGTAAAATTATAAACTGTGCTTATATATTTCACAAACATATTTCATTTTCACTAAATGAATACAACCTTAATGAAATAGTTTTCCCTCAGAAGCAAAATATAGATTCCTTAATGACGTGAAGTTTGCCATAACTTAAGGCTTGGGCTAAAATTCATGCATCATCAATGAAACATTACAGCCATGGACCAAAATTCTAAGCCTGACTCTTTTACATAGTTAAGGTTGTTTGCTTGCTTGTTTACTTGTTTTTGTTTTGTTGCTCCCCCTCTCTCTGCTCATCCATTATAATTTCTGATAATCTTTCCCAAGGGTAAAGGGAACTGTAAAAGTGACTGCCTGGAGGCAGAGATGAAGAGAGGACGTGGTCCTACTTTCCATTTTCTCTGTCTTGCTTCATCTTTCAGATTTCTTAGGGGCCTGTTTTAAGAGTCATGGTCAGGTTTCCCTTTAGTTGATTTTCCTTTTTCCTCTTCTGCTGTGAGAGGGGAAATGAAATTGTTAACTCTGGAGGAGGTGAACAACCTGAGCACATCTTCAGCACAGGGCTTTTACCATTGCACAATGGTAAAAATGAGATGAAGAGGGTGCACAAGAACCAGTTTAGCTCTGTGCACCCAAACAGGCCTGCTGAGGTAAGCAGGCTGAATTTTGGACAATTAGCATTTACAATTGCATGACAATACATATGCAATATGAGATTTTAAATTAGCTGCTGGGTTGGATTTCTTGTATTACCTATTTTAAAAAAATACAATTGCATACAAATACAAGTCTGCAAAGGTGCTCATTTCCAGACAATATTCTGCAACTAGCAGTTGAAACAGAAAAAATATACACAAATAATGTAAAGGTAGTTAAAACAGTTTGGTCTCCAGTAAATATGCCTGCATTCTGCAGTAGAATGGACTTGTGTCCAATTTGTTTTGGGAAACTGATGTTTTTTAGATAAACCCTCTTTTTGTATTATGGAACACTTGTGCAAAAATATTATAATATATCAAATCAGTCCTTTCACTTAATTTATTACTATTTGGCATGGTTTGATTCAGGCAGTCCACAAATGAGAGGGAATTTGCTGTGTCCTTCAAGTGTAACTGAAGTCACAGAATTTACTTACTGCTAGTGATGTCTGCAGGATCATGTAGACAGTGGCAATATCAATAGGCCTTTGGCAGAGAAAGATTATAATGTTCTGAGACTAAATTATTAAAGTTAACTGTTTAGAAGGTCATGGGAATCTCTAGGGTGGGACATAATTAAATCCCGACTTGCTCTCTGAGGAAGTGGCAAAGGAGAAATCCAGGGCATTAAGCTTTAAACAACTTTTCCATTTTAAAAAGTTTGTTTTATCCAAAAAGGTCACTATCTGAATCCCATGCTTGCCTGAAATAGAGAAATTTAGGCACTGGCTTTGAAAATGAATATTCTGGGGCCCCTCTGCTACTAAGACCTTGTCACTCCAATCCAATACAATGGAATAAATGGGCCCCAGAATATTCATTTTCAAAGCCAGTGCCCTCTGGTTCCAAGACATATCTGGTGCTGGCCAAGGCTGAGCCCACCGGTGATGGTGGTGGTGGTGCTCCTGGATAACAGATTTAAGAAGGGAGTGGGAAAAACTGCTACACAACAGCTGGAAAGAGGAGTGTGAATGTGTGAAAGAGCCCTGCAGGATCAAGGAGTTGGAGGAGGTGCTCCAGGCCATGGAGCTGGGATTCCCCTGCAGCCCATGGAGTCCATGGGGATGCAAAGACCCACCTGCAGCCCTGGAGGAGCCAGATACTCAGAGGAGGCTGGGATCCTGTGGGAAGCCCACCCTGGGGCAGGGTCCCGGCAGGACCTGTGTGCTCACAGGGAGAGGAGCCCAGGCTGGAGCAGGTTTGGTGGCAGGACTTGTGACCCCGTGGGGGATCCATGCTGGATCAGTGCAGGGAGGACTGTCTCCAGAGGTGGAACTCAGGCTGGAGCAGGGGAAGAGTGTGAGAAGTCCTCCTCTGAGAAGGAAGGAGTGATAGGGATAATGTGTGATAAATTGACATGACAGCCCCCATTCCCCATCCCCCTGTGCTGCTGGTGGGGAGGAAGTAGAGAAATAGAGGAAGAAGGAAAACCGGGAAGAAGGAAGGTTGAGACACTGTTTTATTTAAGATTTTATTTCTGCTGATCCTGTTTGGATTTGATTGATAAGAAATTAAACTAATTTCTCCAATTGAGTTTGTTTTGCCTGGGAATCTTCTGATCAAACAGCTGAGTAATCCCTGCAACTGCTGAGTGACATCTCCCTGTCTTTATCTCAACCCAGGAGCCTTTTTTACATTTTCTCTCCCCTGTCTGGATGTGGAGGGGAGTGAAAGAATGGCTTGAGTGCCCAGTCAGGGTCAGCCCCACACCTATCAAGGAAGCAACTCTTGTGTTCCTGGTAGGCAGTAACCACGCAGGATGGATCCGTGAGATCAACTCTGCCCTGCTTGAGTTTGGCAAGGAATCTGAGCACAGGCATGCAAATATTTCCACTGCTACTTTCATGTGTGTGGTGCAAGCAGATACTCATCGTTCTGTTTTCTGGTGCAGCTGATCAGCTCTGGCAAATTTTAAACTGTTTCCACAAAGACTTGCTCTGTAGGCCAGCGAACAAACATGAGATATAAAATGCCTGGATTCCTTGCTTGATAAATATTTAATTGCTTATTTAAAGTGGAATAACTTTAGCAGTGATAAAGACCTTTCTCATCACAGGCAGAATAATTAACCATGATGATTTAAGCTTATCTCTGTGACTTTGCTTTGGAACAAGAAAACTGTGCTGACCCAAACAGATCCTGTACTCACGTGGTAAAGGCTGTTCAATTCTGTCTTTCAGTCAATAATTTGTGTAATATATTATGTACTGGGGGGCTTAAAGCATGCTGAGAATGGACAGGTCTCCTTGCAGACCTTCTGAGGCTTTCCAGAGTGAAGGGCACCTCAGCTAAGCAATAACTCTATAAATTTTAAAGAATATTGTTGAAAAGCTTGGGTTTAAATTCAACATACAATGTAGATATTGTCATTGTTTTCATTTCTCTTACAGAGTCTTGAAGTAAATAACTCAAAGGCATTGAAATTGAATTTTTAAAACTATTTGAATAGTCTTCTGAAGCAAATAAACTTTAGTTGAAAATGTCATTTTCCTGACTGTCATTTCCTTGCAACAGAAGTCCTATCCAGGTATTCACTGAATGAGCATATGAGCATAGAAGTCTACCCATGAAAGGATTAGAGTCTAATGCTTTAAGCTGCTATACTTTAAATGTAGAACTGGATCTTTGTACTGCTGGATCACTCCTGCTGCAGAATTAGCAAAATTTGGGAATATCCTTTGGTAAGCTTTTTATTTATGTCTTCCTAATTTGTTTTGTTTAGGCCATTTGCAGAGTGCTATTACTTCCCACTGTCCACAACCTGGCCAGCTAGAACTAATTCCTTATTTTTCCTGATTCCTAGAGCTGCTGTTTCTGAATGCTTATTCATCACTACCTATCCAATATACCAAAATTTGCTAGTTTCTTCTAAAATTTACTGAGAATATTGAGTGACTTTCCATTAAATCAATATTTACTGGACTGATAGGCTGTAGATCCATCTGTCTGGAGAATTTGTGACCAACAGCACAATTCAGAGGGATCTGATGCTAAAGCAGATATTTCAAGGTAGTTCCTCTTCCACTGTTAATGAAGATTTAAAAGTTACATCAGATCTCAAAGGCTGAGACGTGACTTTTATCAGATTCAAAAGAGTACAGCTTTGCTTTCATATTTAAATAGACAATTGGAATCTCAAGGCTACAGAAATAGAGTAAAAAGGATTCATACTTCAAAGAGAACAGAATAAGCAACAATTTCAGGTATCTTGAGAGTATATGCCAATTGAATCTATGCATATCATTTTTTGCAATTATTTGCAGCTCTGTTGCTGATATGAGTCAGAAGTAAAGACTTTAAAAGTCCACTGTGGTCTAGGAATAAGAAACAGTATTAATAATTACAGAAAATGTTGTCCTGATGAGTTCCACTGGTACAATTCAGTTTCTATGTGTCTGTCTACATGTATAGGTAAACCCTATGACGTAAATGGGTTCACACAGGGAATTTTCATTCTTTCTGAGTGCTTTATATTGCACAGACATCTGAAGTGGATCAAAGCTAAAAAATGGTTCAGACAATCTCTAGCTATGTCCCAAGGCCCTTAAAGAGGCTGAAGCACTGGTTCTGTTCTGCATCCTCCTCATATATTAATGTAAAAAAAGGGGTATTGTAAGACATGATACTGTAAGACATAAAGCTATAGAGAAAAGCCAGCAAGGAACAGTTTGGTTGTTTTAAGTTCTACTACCAGTTTTACATACACTTGACAATGATTACAGCTTTTTGACACTGCTGGTCTGGATGATGGCCATGTCCTACTCTTGCAGTGTGATAACACAACAAGTCTGAATGCAGGGTTCAGGCTTATATAAATGAGGTTTGCAGAAAGAGAGACCATATATGCTTAGAGCGTGCATTTTTAATAACAGCTGGGTTAGAAACATCCAAAGATCATTTTCTTCTCATGAGGTCTTTCCTATCCCTTTCTTGCTCTTAATTCTCCTAACAGTAGCAACAGGAGAAGACAGAGCAGCATCTGCCTTGCTATCTTCATCCTTTGGAAGGTTTCATGCAGTGTGAAGGTCCTGTTCTTAGACAGTAGGAAAGATTTCATTTTCAACAGAAAGAGTAGTATCTGATAGTCCATCCCTCTGGTGGTGTTTAATCCTGAGAAGCCAAAAGTGAGCCCACAACATATAAAAAGCAGGAGTGGGTTGGTGGCGGGTAAAGGAGAACTTTTTTCTGCAATAACTTTTGTGTAGGAGAAGAAAAAAAACAGGCTTGATTTGCTGTCAAGATGTTTTAGGTTTGACATTAGGGGAAAAGCTCCCTGATACTGGTACTTTCACAGCTCTGGTTTAGATGGCTGACAGACTGTCAAATTTTTATAATTTTCTATCTTAGCAGAATATTTAATTAAACTATTTCAATGCGTTGGGCTTTTTAACCTTTTTTTTTGTATAATAATATTTCAATCCTCTTTTTCTACAAATGTCATTGTGGTTAAGACTTTTACATCTGATGTGAACCATTTTTACTTTTCCCCTCTTACAGGGAGTTAAAAATAAAGATAGACCATTTCTAAAGTTAAGTGTTTCCAAGTGGAAAACTAAAAAGGCACACATTTAAAAAGGGCCAAAGTTTTTGAAATTTTCAAACAAAAAACCTAACTGTTTCATGAGATAGAATTGCCATCAATACTTCAGTTATCAGTGACAAGTGACACAGATTGAGTAATTTTCTTATTTTTACTGGGGTTTTTGTTTGTGTTAAAGAAAGGAAAACATCAAAGCTAAATTACTCAATGGAAACTGCACTTACTCATGCTCAAGGCATTTCACATGATCTAATAAACACAAATACATTTTAATTGAATACTACTTTTATGTTCATGGTGCTGTCCATATTTATAACATTGATAAAAGTATTAATAACAAGTCTCATCACATTTCTTATTATTTTAATTGTGAAATACTTAACGGTACTGACATTTAAAATAACATTATCAGCATTAGAATTAATAGTGAAATTAATACAGTAGTGGAAACTTTAAGAACATCTTTATACTTGCAATGACATTGTGTAGCTCTTTATTATAATTTTAATAGGAAATTAATTCATTATTATGGGTTTGCTATCAGCTCATAAATGTACCCTGAACAGGAAGCTGTGTGTGGTTGAAATATAAATCTTTTTCCCCAGCTTGACGCTTAATTCTTATTATCAGTCTGATAAAAAATGAGCTTGGAAACATTTTGGAGGCTTACAGAAAGGAGAGCCAAAATGTCCTACAAATCTAGTTTAGCTGTCACCAAAAAACCTTATCAAACCTCTTTCTTCATAGAAAGATTCTTACATCTTAACATCCATACCTTACACCCCAGAGATTCCCCTGTTTTCTACCAGAAATTAGCAGAATATAGTAATTTGTGAGATTTTTCCTGTGTCAGTCTTGATTTAACTTCACATCCAAATCCTATTTTAATCCTTCCAATGAACTTGCCCATTTTAATTGCACCCAACTTTTACCCAGAGAATATTCCAGCTATGATTTGGATAAAAACTCAAGAATGTTGACAATTTTGAAAAGAACTGTGTGTTTTCCCCCATGAAGGCCTTCTCTTTATGCTGCAGATACTCTCTTTGATGGGTGATGCCACAGGGACAGTTTTGTTTTAACATAACATATTGCCTGTTAAAATAAATCTAAATGAACACATAGGTCACACTGAGCTGGTCCCAAATGTCCCTATAGACATATGTACAGACAGGTGGTTAACGCAGCCTCCTGTCCAAAACAAGATCTGGAGGGATTTCTCCTTATTCCTGACAGATGGTCAGCTCTTCTCAGAGAACCTGAATATGTTCATTTAAAATATTTACGTGATTCTAAGATGGAACTGAGGGTTCTTTGGTTGCAAAACCATGATCCACCTTTCAAAGACAATTAGTTTACTTGGGACTTTGAAATTAATTCGTTTTCATGAAAAAACAACTACAAAACTACTGAGGACAGAACTTGAGTTATTTAGGGATAAACCAGCAGAGTTTAATTATATTGCATTATGCTCTATTTTTGTTTTGTTTTTTAAGATATCTGGGGTACTGGGGTACATTTGCTCTCCATCCAAGTCACTGCTATTTGAGCAGGATGCAGCAGCACTGACCCAGGCACAGGGAGTCCCTCCGTGTCACCCGTGTTTCTCTGGCAGCAGCACACATCTTGCTGTAACCACACAAGGCTGTGTCACACAGCCTTTCCAGCTTCTCATCCTTCACCTGCTCCCTTCATCAGGAGCAGCCTCTGTGGGGCAGCCCAAGGCTGCCTGTGCTGCCCAGTTCTGTGGAATGCAGTTGGTATCACAGAAACCATTTGCCTTAGTGTTCTGGTCAAGTTGCTTGTATTGCTGGCCCCAAAATGGCCACGGACAATAACACCCACAGCTTTAACTTTGCTTCTCCGTGATCTGCCAAGCAACTGAGAGCAGCCCAGAATATTGTTGCACCAGAATAACCCAGCAAATGAGTCATTAAAATGCCTGTAAAAAGTATGAAGTATATATGTAGTGATGCAATATTAATATATTTTCATCACTGGGTTACAGACAATTCCCATAATGTGACAGTCCTGTGGGTGATAATGGCAAAGCTCATGCTGTGGCACTGCTTAAAATTATTACTGTGTTTTCACCAAGATTATCTTCTTGCACAGGTAGAGAGAATAGGTACAAAAGTATCTAGGTTTAATAATCAGAGAGATTAAAAATGTGTTCCTGCACAGGCAAGAGTGGATAATCTGAGCCTTTGGATCTTAATTCCTGTATTCTGCTATAGAAATGTCTTTTAAAGCCTATTCTAAACTCACTAAAACTTAAAGCTGGTTTGCAAAGAAATTTTGCTCTGTCAGCTTCTGCATAATGATGGTTTAGTATCCATATAAACACAGAGGCTCTTTTAAACTGAGTGAAACAGACCAAGTTTGTCTTTACAGAAAAACATATTTCTGAGAAACAGCTGTGACATTTTTTAATCAATGGAGGTTTTAAAGTGAATTTCAGCACATGGCTGCAGCAAACATATGGACCAGAAGATGATTAATATGTGTACACAGAAAGTCCCAAGAAGTCCCTATTGTTTTGATAGATGAAAATGAACTCCCAGTAAGCACCAGGCTCTATTCTGTGCTAAAATAATTATAAAAAAAATTACTTTGCATGAATAAAGTGTGTTACCTGTAGTCAGTCTGGAGAAGTTTAGCCCTTGCTTGAAAGGTGCTGTTGGTGACCAAGATAAAAGTCTAAAACATTTCTAATCATGTTTGATGTTTCCCAAAGGAGTAAACTCCACATAACTTGTTTTCTAGTAATAGTTTAAACTTTTGACATTTTCAGATTACTACTCAAGTGTTCAAACAGTGATTCTGCCCTCATATTCCTAGTAATTTCATTGAGGAATTATTAGTTATGGTCCACAGCAGGAATCCTTACATATTTCTCTTTGCAGCACCAGGAAGAAGTGGAATTTTCATTTAGTGTGGAATTTTCTGTGTCCCTGTGTCTCTCTGGGTGGCAACATAAAGTACAAGCTACAAGTAGCTTATCTCAGGAGCTCACTGATTTAATTCCTTTATGTTCGTTTCAATGGAAACATTGGTCTTCATGCCATTAGTACTGCATTAGATAGCTCTTTAAAAATAGACGCACTTAATGTTTCATGTTGGAAGAAACATTGGGATACAACAGTAATTAGAACTGAAGGAGATTAAATGATTGTGTCTTTAGTGTCAGAAGTCACTTTCAGAATTTTAGATTTAGCTAGCTGATATATTGGGACACTGAGAGTACATGGTCTCTTTAGATACTCATATTAAGTTATTCTCTATAGGTACAATTTATTTTCTTTTTTATGTCTGATGTTTGATGTCACACCAGATGTTTTCTTCAAAACTGCAATTTGACAGAAAGGTGATAATGTAAACATGTCAAAATACATCACATGAGGATATGTATATTTGTTATTGCTGTGACAAAACATCTGCTCCTACTCATGCTTTTTATGAGCCTTTTATAGTAATGAAAAGTTGCAAAATTTGAAGAAAAGATAAAGCAATAAAACATACAAAGCTTACTGCAACAGCACACACCAAGAAGAGATTAATTTCTTTTGTTTGGTCTTATCTCTGTTTATGTCAATCTCTTCTGTGTTTACAGCCTTAATAGCAGCAGAATGGAGTCTGTGACTGTCATTCTGCTAAGGTGTGAGTGTGTTACCACTGGAGTGCTTTTTCAGTCAAATCCTCACCTCAGTGCCTGCTGGAAGGGAGCCAGCCTGTTTGCCTGCTTTTCTTGTTTTAAAGGACTGAAATATTCCCCCACACTTTGCTCTGGAGTGTGCCATGTGTGCTGTATGACAGACCTGAGCTTTTCAGACGTGCACTGATGTCCATTGAGGCATTGTGCTGTATGCTCTAAAATGCAATAATCTTTTGTACGTGGCCCATTCAAGATATTCATGATTCTTTTGCAAAAGTGGAGCAACATGTTTTCTTCATTTAATTTAGACAGGAGGAATTTTAAAGCTTCTGAAAATCAGGTATGAATAATTTCAACTTGGAAAGTCAAAATAAATGTTCACTGTTAAAAATTCATCTGATTATTGTGGACACAAATGGTCGAATACATTTGCATTTTTTCAGCTTCTGTGATAGAAGTCGTGTGTGTTTACTTGAATCTCCTCTGTGTACTACTACACCAAATAAATTGCAGAGTAAATAGAGCTGAGACAAAGTTAACTGAGAATGAGTGATCATTATATAAAATAATATGGAAAATTGCACTAGAAATCTCTTACAGTTAACTGGCTGATATTATATATTTAATGCACAGTTTAAAGTGACTGCAATACAATATAAAATATTAAAATAAAGCTTTCATTTATGAAAATAATGCTGTAAATGAAATACAAATCAAGATAATAATAATTGATTGTTACTGGATTGCTACTATGGGATTAGATTTCAAACTTGTTATTGTTTCTCATTTGTAGCTCTGAAATAAAATGCAAAATATTTAAAGAAAAGTAGTAGATCTTCAACAATATCCCAGTTTGATACCCTCTCTATCATGTATCCCCAGTACATCGTTATTATTGACCAAGGGTCCCTTTCAACACAGGCTCATTGGCTTCTCAAACGAATGTGGCATTTTGAGGTCTCATTGTAAGCTATGTATTAACAGTACAAAGAAGGAGCCACACATTCTGCAGAGTCTTGGAAAACATAAAACAATGCTCTTAGCTTTTATCTTTGGATGAAATAATCTCCTCGGCAGCAGATGACAGAGCATGCCCAGCGTTCCCCATAAAGAACCTGCATTCTCCAGATGAGCTCTGCTGTAGGGAATGTGAGTGCCTGAGATTTCCAAGCCAAGCAATCCAGGTCCAGCAGGGCAATGTACTTACCAAACAGGCAGTTTCAAAAGAAGGGCAATGGAAAACCAAGCAAATCAAACACACATATATGCATCATGTACGTATATTGGGTGTATGCTGTCTGGTCCAGATAATTGTGCTTTAAATCCTTCCTTATTATATACATCTTTCCTTAAGAACAGACTGTTTGTTTATGTGTTGTTTTTGTTTGGTTTTTTTTAATCAGCATTCTAAAATGTATTTAAGTCGGATGCAGATACGTTAAAATATTTTAGATCCAAATATTGAGTAAATAAAATAATTTATGCCTACTAAGCTTTTTAAGGAAATCAGTTACCTGTGTAACTTGATAGGTGAGCAATTTTCCTCTATTAAAGCTGCTTTGTTAGCTAAAGTCTTTTGAGAGAGAATATTACTTTACCAAGTCACCTTCTAAAAGGTTTAATTAAATTTTTATGTCTAAATTTATAAACCATTAATCAGAGTCTTAGAATAGAATATTATGGGTTGGAAGGGACCACTAAAGGTCATCTAGACCAAATCTCCTGCAATGATCAGGGACATCTTCAACAAGATACAAGAGGTATCTACGATCCCTCTGAACAACTTGTTCCATTGTTTCTCTATTCACATTGTAAAAAATTTGTTCCTCATATTTTTTCTGAATCTAGCATCTTTTAGTTTAAATCATTATTCCTTGTTCTGGCAGGCCCTAATAAAAATTTGTCCCCATCTTTTTATAGGCCCCCTTTAGGTAGTGGAGGGCTGCAATGAGGTCTCCAGGCAGAACAACCCCAACTTCAGCCTTTCTTCATCGCAGAGGTGCTTCAGCCCTCTCGCTTCAAAAGGTCCAGTCCTTCCTGTGCTGGAGACCTCAGAACTGGACACTTTATTGCAACTGGAGTCTCATCTGAGCAGCTTAGAGGGCAGAATCCCCTCCATCTCCCTGCTGGCCCCTGTCTTTGCATAGAGCCCAGGACACAGTTGGCTTTCTGTGCTGCAAGTGCACATTGCTGGGTCTTGTCCGGCCTCTCATCCACTGACATCCTCAAGTCCTTCTCAGCCGGGCTGTTCTGAGCCCCTTCATCCCCCAGCCTATATAGATTGATAATTCTTGCACATAAAATGGTTCCCTGTTTTAAACATTGTTAAATATTGCTGCTGTTAAATATTTATTATCAGAGACAGTTAATTTTTTATAAACTGAAATTTCTCTAATTGTTTCAGGAGAGCTGAACATCCTTGCTTCGATCTTCAAGATTCATTGGAAACCAATTAATTCAATTATTTATTTATTTATTTTTTAGAGTGCAATAAATTTGTCATCACTGATCACAGGATAGCAAAACTAGATTTTAAAAATTTTCTTCTGCAATTGCAGTCCACAAGATGGCAATCTTGGACTGAAATTGTCTCCACAAATTATTCTGCTGACAGTTTTGCTGCTGTTCTCAACTTTGGGAGTATGTTTGAAGCCTGTTGTGCTATGCTCATGTCTGGGGCTGCACTGCAAGCAACCCTAAGGCATGTTCTGATGGGCCCCAGTACCCTCAAGATTGGCAGCTCCAGTAGTGCAGAAACACGTTCCTTTGGTCCAACCAGTTGTCAGTGTTATCCACTTTCATCCAGGCATCTAGTTTTTAAACAGTCTTTTAAAAAGTATAGAGGCTGTTTAGAAGTAGGAACACCTCTTAATGGCTTCTGCATGTTTAATTCAAACAAAAGCCTTGAACATATTGTACACTATCTGCTCAGTACACGTTACCCTACACTGTTCCCACCAGAGCATTAAAACCTCTGATAATATTTCAGAAAATATTGACCTAATACATGATCCTCAGCATTAAGAAACCACCACAGCTGCAGCTTCTCAGCTTTGAGAACTCGTCTGGCTCTACTGAATTCAGCGTTACCGTCGCAATGTACACGCACCATGGAAGGAGTTGCTCATCTCTCTCCTGGGGCACTCCAGGATTTGAAGGCATTATGCTAATTCAAAATTGTCTCTTTAGCAGGTCGTAGTTGGTAGCATCATCCTTGGGCATAAATCAGCCTTCCTGTGAATGGTTTCAGAAATGGGCAGCAGGAGGCCCTGAGAAAGTGCTTGCAGGATGACATGCAGAGCATGAGTGTCACAGCTATGTATCGGCCCTGAATTCTGTTTGCCTTGTGCTTTCCTCCAGCTTAAAATATTATTTTTAAAACCTGGACATGACAAACCCTCATTTGCTAGTTGTAGTGGAAAAAAAATCTCAACTAATTTTGTAATTTGTCGGTATTCATCCAATGAGCAAGCTGCACCTATTCATTGCTATTCAGGGCATCTCATCTTTCCAAGGCTTGAATTTGGGATATGGAAATGTCAAAATTCAAGACTTAAATATGAGAGGGAAGTTATCTGAAAGAAAGCCAACAAAAACAAGATTCGTCTCTTGCTTTAGATTTTATTTATATTTTTGTAGTTACTGAAAGCTTCTGAGCATCAAAAAGAGGTTCTATTACATCTTTGGAGCATAAACTGGACAAAGACTATTGTGAATTCTCTATCACCAAGCTCAGTTAAAAGAAAAAAGATTGGTGGAAAAGAAATTAAGAAATCCAGCTCGTTCTTCTATGTACTTCAGAAAAGGGGACAAAAGCTAAGGTAGTCAAGAGAACAGCATAGCTGAAGCCCTGGTCTGTTCCTATGCTCGACCTCAGAGCAAACAGCCAAGAATTCTCATGGGCAGCTGTAGGCTTGGCACTGCCAGAAAAGAGGTGTTGGCAGGCTGGCAGGAGTGGGGGATGCCACATGGTGACAGGACACGGCCATTAGCCTGACCTGCTCTGATGTACATGCTTTGTTGGCTTTTGTTTCATGTTTTGATCTACATGAGTCTTACTCGGAGGGATGGGACTGAAGTGCCTGAAGTTGTACCACTTTTTGATATCAAATTTCAAATTTCTCAAGATACCCTTCCCTGCACCCCCAGATTTCCTTCTGCTTTCCAAATTTGACAGAGGAACTTAAAACAAAACTGAATCTTCAATACTTCTTCCCACAAATCAAAAGCTTTATATTTATCACTGTTGTATATTTCTGGCTATTTGGATAGCTTCCACTTGGTACAACTTTGGTTATTACTATTCCAATTGAAAAAAATTTTGGAGATATTAAGATTTTTTGAGACATTAGACAAAGTTTTTAAATAAATATTTCTTACCTTTATTCATCACCTGCAATATTTTTTGGTTAGGAATGTATAAGATAAATCATATTTTGCACATTTCAGCTAGTATTTCTGGGGGGGGAAAAAAAGAAAAGGAGCTTACTGGAATACAATATTACTGAATTATAGTGTCTTCCATTGGCAGAATTGATTGTGAGATAAATTTAGAATAGGCTACAATAATTTCCCGTTAGTATCTCAATCTTATTAAAGAAATGTCTGATTCAGAAATGCTAATAGGAAGATTACACCCAATCCCCATAAATGTGTAAAAACTTCATTAAAAAAGTAATCTAAATACTGAGAAAACCTACCCATGTAATTTCTCTTTTTGTCTCAAATGCCAGCAAAACAACACACCTACATAACAGTGCCTAAAGGTGACAGAAAAATTAAAGGTCTCGTCTAAGTCTTGTGATGTAATGGGGAATTTTTCAATTGCTCTTAATAAGAGAGAGATAAAGTCTTGAGAATGTAAACAGTCAAGAGTTATTTGTGGTAATTGCTTTTATTCTTAAAAAAGCCCCAGCAGGAGCTCTTTTTTAGTCCAAACTGCCTGAAGAAACATTAGAGTGTGCATACATGAGCAGAGTTTCTTCTCTTTTTTCACCATTTCTTATAACCTTGCATACACTGCTGGCTTATATTTCTACATTTATATCTGCAGAATAGTTAAAATGAGACTGTTTCTCTGCAGTAAATACGTGCATGATCAATATTATCCTTTTATTTATCACATACACTAAGAAGTACAAGAAAAACTATGCTTAAAATATAAACAAATTAAAATAGAAATCACTTCAGAGGGCATGAAATGGATTGTCTGGATTTGTAGGTTATCACAGGGAAACTATTATAAAAAGTGTTATAATTTTAAAATTATTTTCTAAAATTAATTACTCTGCAAAAAACCCGTTGTAATGCAAACTGAGATTTGTATAATGACACCATGGAAAAATTTTTTTTTTCTAAGCCCAAATTATAATACCACATTGTTTTATTTTGAGGGAAATGAAGAGTTGGGTGCAATTGGATGTTCCCACTGCACTGCTGCTCCAAAGTGTCTCTTGGCAGTTCTTCTATATGGGGCCTCGGTTCTCACCGTTAAACTGTGGGAGGTTTCTCTAGTCAAGGAGGAAGGGGTAAAAAAAGACAATTTAGAAAAAATTACTTTTTCCTTTGGGGCGAGAGTTGAGCACACAGGGACCCTGCGTGTGTGCCATTTTGCTGGGAAGCTGCTCACTCATCATGGCGGCAGCCACGGCAACAGGTGCACCTGTGGGCCTGAGGGGCTGTGGTGCTTCTGGTCTTCCAACTTTTATGAAATTCTCCTCATCCTGCAGAGAAGGATGAGAACTTTACTGTGGGAAAGCTGCCTTACCCCCACACAGGAGTGGGATTCTGGCTTCTTACAATATGAGAAAACCAGAGAGAGAGTAAATGTGATCTGTTCACCGTTTGCAAAGTGTGGAGCAGCTCACTTTCAGGACCATGGCTGAGTCAGGATCTGGTGACAGGAGGATGGAAGCTGGCACTCCTTTGGCTCCCAGGCAGTGTGGGAGCTGATCCTGGGCCATGAGCTCCTGGCACACCAGAGACCCCCCCCCAAGAGCAGGTGTTGGCTCATGCCAATGCATGAGTCTGTCCCAGAAGGCAGGGGCTCCTCATCTTTGAGAAGTGACTACGGTTGGTCAGTCATGCAGCCCCTCTGCTCTCATCTATGTCAGAATTTTATTGACCTCCTGTCATTGGCACTGCTCTTCCCTCAAACAGGAGCTCAGGCTCATTAGTGGGGCAGCTTGTTCTGCTCCTGCCCTGGCTGTGGCTGCTTTTCAAGGAAGTTACGAACTATTGACAAAAGGTCTCATGAAGATTTATTCCTTGTCATAAATAGATGTCATTAATACACTTTCCAATTAAATTTATTTTCTCCTGTCTGAAAGGCTTCTTGCCAACTTCCAGTATCATATTTAGTTAAGTAATCTGTGAGGATTTGTTATATTATTTACATTGGCATAAATTATATTACTTTCACACAAATTTGACTAATCATCTGTTGCTGAGATTTTCCACTGAGTTACAAGGCATGGAGAACTGCATTCTGGCTTCGAGCGAAGGTCTCTGGCTTTCCAAAACAGAACCTGTCACTACAATCACCCTGAAAGGCAAGGGTTGATTAGATTTCTCTGAGGCAATAGCTCATTACATGATGATAAAGTCTAAAAGGTAGATGAATATAATTTGAGCTTTTATCTGGAGCTTTTGGGAACCTTCGTGGTCCCTCCTGCCTCCGAACCCTACCACTTGGCTCACTTTCAAAGGACCTTACCCTGATCAATCCAAAACCCTGCTTCAGTTTCTTCATTTGTGAAATGGGACTAACAGCTGCATTGCCAGCCTCAAAAACTGAAATGTGATGAACAGATTTCCAGAGTATTATTAGTTTGTTTTCAGAGTTCAAGGGTCTTGTGGGGACTTTTGTAGGATTGGTTTTGTTTTCTTTTAATTTTTTTTTATGTCATTAAATATTAGAGACACATTTTGTGCTTTTTGCTGTAGTTAGAACCTTCCTTGAAACTATGAAATCAACTGCATATTTTCCTATATTCACAATATTTACTAGTACAGTGCTGAAAAGAAAATTCAGCAATTACAGCAAGAAGATAGTTTGCCAAATTATCTGAGAACTAGCCTGCAAGGATGAAATTAATCCTTATTTACAGACAAATCCTCAAGGTGCCAATCGTGATAGTTTTATTTCAACTCCTAATGAATCAAAATTGTATCATTTACATATAATATGAGTATATTATTTTAGTGGTTTTAATATTTTAGACATTGAAAAGTAAAATTTCTCACATAGAGACTGCTGTTGCAGAAGACATTCAACTGTTTTCCATAACATAATTCTGTTGCCTTCAGCAGAGTTTTTAGATTGATTCTGGTTTGGGATCTGGCCCAAAATGAAGAGGAGTCATCCTGAATTAATCTGCTCTTTCAGATATTCTATTTCTGCAATCTTCAGTTTCCCCAGTGCAGGTCAGGGGAGTAGGAGGTAAAACACTGCCATGATTAATATTCCCCACATTTGTCTGGAGCAGAATGCCTAGTGCAGAAAGCCAGCTGACCAGAGAGCATTGTTAAAGGAGGTGATGCATTCCTATAGCTAAAAGCACAAAGACTTTAGTGAGAAAACTTTTCTTTTGTAAAGAGTAAGGTTCAGATCTCAGTCTGGCAAATTGTTATCATCTCACCTTATTCAAAGATTGGTTTGAAACAGGTTTTTTTCAGTCACAACGAGATGTTGCTTTGTTTCAACACAAAATAAAAGAAAAAGCACATCATGAGTTTGCTTAGTAAAATCATTAAAATTTGTGGGTTTTTTGTTTGTTTTTTGTCCTTAGAATGGTAAGATTTTCAACACAGGATGGTAATACTGTTAGTAGTTTCACAGTAATGTTAGGAAAATGACCTGAAAAATTATGTTCTATATTTATACGCCTTATTTTAGAAATTGCATGGGACTAAGTATAAGTTTGCACACTTTCTTTGTGATTCAATACCACAGGAAACATTCTGCAGTAATCTTGGAAATGCCAAGACTCCACAGTGCAAAGGAAGTATCATTGGCTTTTCTTCTGGTGAAGGCTGCCTTAATGTCTGTGTTCATGCTGAGTACTCCCCTACCTGTGAGCACCTCAGGATGTGTTGAGAAAGAAGTCACCAAGTCACCTGTCAGATGTCTCCTTTGAACTTATTCTTTCATTGAAGTTTTTGATGAGAAATAAAATAATCATTCTCAGTTTTTCATTTAATGAAGAAAATGTTAAGTATTTTAAGTAGATTATAAAATGCTCTAAACAGATACAAAATTCAAAGGTGAACTTCCTGAGTAACTTTTCTAGTTACTTTTTCCTCTGTTCCTATTTCATAGGCTAACCAGTTTATTATCTAGATCAAAATAACAGAGCTCCTGAAGAATAGAGAGTTTCTAGTTCACGTGAATGGCAGTTACTTTGCATTTAAAAATTTGTTACAAAGGGAAATCTGACCTATGATGTCTGAAGATAGCTGAATTGTAGCTCACTTGCTGCTTCTTTTCTTCCATGTCTGGGTGGGGGAAAGTTTAAGTCTGCTACATAAAATGAAATATTTTTGGGGAAAAATATGTACTAAAAAGTAATGTTTTCCCAACTAAAGTCACTGCTGCTAAGGTCAGTGCATAAAACAGATTAATAACATTTTGATTTGTTCCTCTCCTGGAATCTCAAAACAGAAGTCATTATGTTTTGAGAACAAGAGCAGAGCTAGTCTCTGGTGTAAGACAGTGCTTTGCACACTGGAGGTTGGTGACAGCAGGCTGTTATGGGTTTCCTAAAGAATAATGGCTTATGTTACCATTAGACCAAGGGAGGGTAGGACCAGTATTTATAGTGCTCCATCACTGACAAACCTTGCGCATTAAATGTCATCAGTGACAGCCCTCACTCCTCCATACCCTCCTGCACTACCAGAAGTAAAAGACAGAAGAAAGTGCTTAGCCTCAAAGCATGCAAGTCATGAAGGACAGGAGCTGGATTGCCTCCCTGGAATCTTTGGGTACAAAGCAGAATGCATTGTAAATTACAGGACTCAAGATACCAATAAACATCAGCTCTGACTACAGTGAACAAATGGTCTTTAATTAAATACATGGAAAACCAAAACATGTATTTAAGATGTTCCTCTAAGATGCTGTTTCTTCACATTCCAGTTGTTTGAGAGGCTGCTTCTGGAAGAGTCCTCCCCATTTTATGTTCACTGTGAAGAAAAAGGAAAAAAAAAAGCATCACTAAAATTCAGCAAATAGTTATTTAAAGGTTGGCCGAAGCTGTAAGAAAATATTTTTTTTTATTTCTTTCATGGTTGGGCATATATTAATGACTTCGGTCATGCTAACAGTCATTTGGAAATGTAAAGCACCAGCAATAATTTCAGGAAGTACTTCTTGTTGCAATTGTATATCCTCTCTATAATGAAGCTGTTAACCTGAGATTTCAGCCCCTAAGCTTACCAGAGCTATTTATATGTTTACTTACCCCAAGGTACTAGCCATGAAAATCCTTGAAAAAGCACCATCATTAGCACCCAATTAAAGAGAAAACTTATGCTAATAAAGCCAGGAGCTGCTTTTTAATGCTATGTAAAAGAAGAAATATTTAATGACTGTATTTCTGGAAACCTTTTGATGTTCATGATAATTAGTTCCATCCAGCTACTAAATTAAGGGCAGTTAAAGTATTATACAGACATTTGAAGGTTGCTATATTCAGAGAAGACCTTTTGCAATCCTTTGGCAGTGAATGGCATCTTATCCAATATACAGATTTAGTCAAAGAATGTCAGCAGTGGAAAACAAACTCAGGGATTCTGTTTGGGTTTCTGGAGGCTTTGTGCAAATTTTAGATGAGGAAAATCAATGAAAATATTTGAAAAGGCAGCTGTATAGCTGCAAAAAGTTATAGTTACTACATCTAAAGAAAGTTAGAATTCCTACATTCAAAATCATTGTTATTATCTGCGCAGTCCACTGAAGAATCCATAATATATCAGTTTTGAATATATTCAATAATAGTTTTTTTCAACTATAATACATTTCTGAGCCATTCTAGTGCTGTTCAAATACAGCTCTCAGCTAAGTGACTTCAAGCGTCTACTGCTAGTATCGGAGGGCAAACAAGTACACATTTTTGAATAGTCTAGTTTAGCTTCTGATCTTCTCTCAAAGTAGTTAAAAAGGGACAAAATACCTTATTTTCCAGATACCTAAGAGTTTGCTGTGGCAGAGGTGATCTGATGGAGTACAGAGAAACTGTGTTGAGGGGATATGGTGCTTTCCAGTTCCTGGATGTTCTTACAGTCCGGAGGATGATCTGGTACCAAATAGTACAAATTAGAGCTAAAATTGCTTTATATTTTATTAACGTTTTAATATCCCTGTGGCAGCATTGCCCAAGGAGGTTTGCAGAGATCTGAAGCCGTCCTGGTCCTGCCTTCTTCAGTGAAGTCCAGGGACTACTTAGGCCATCTGTTGTACACGTAACTCACCTTTCACGTGATATACCTTTACACAACACATGTATAAATAATGAGGTATTTTTTACTTTTAGTATATAAAAAGATGATCAAAATTGAGGATTTTCTTCTGGTTCGTTAAGAGGGTATTGCCCTCCTTTATCTAATTACCAACACAGTCAGCAACTATTTTGGATTTTGCCTCTCCTCTCCTCTCCTCTCCTCTCCTCTCCTCTCCTCTCCTCTCCTCATTTAAATGTATTTCCATTCTTATTTTTTCTTGTAACTTTGCCTTTCACTTATTATGTTAATTTTTCATGGGAACATCTGAAGCGAAACATTTCCTGAGCTCAGAGCTGCTGAAGAATGCATTGATATGCATGAACTTGCTAAAGATACATCTTAACCCCTACAGACGAGATCCTTCAGGATCTACACAATACAGATCCCAAAAACATATAAATCTATATGGCCTAAAGTATAAAATGGGGTAAATGCCATCACTACTGCAAGCCATTGACAATCAAAGTAAGGAAAGCTGCAAGAGTTTTGATTATACATTTGTCAAGGGTATGCCCGGGTGAATTTTTGATCTAAGACATTACACTGAGCTAAAACACGCTGCTGACCTTGTAGTGAACTAAACAGATTAAAGGAATCAAAACGTAAAAATTGCAACATTTCATGTAATAAGTATATCTCTCCGGTCAGGGACAAAATGACAAAAACTTTTAAAGATGCTTAAATAAATGTCAAGAAAATTCTGCTCAGCTGCGTTCGCGCGTAACCGCTCCGCTCATCCTGAGGGAGTCCAGCACCCAGCGAGCGGCAAAGCCCAGCGGAGGCTGCTCTGGCACACTCCTGGCCGAAGCCAGGAGCTGGGAGAGCCCATTTACCGTGTCCGTGTCTGTGCTCAGCTCTCCAGGCCAGCAAGGAGCCATCCCTGCCCCTCAGGAGAGGCTGCCGGGGCCTGCGGGGCTGCCGGGCGGCTCCGTGAATGCCTCAAAGAGGGGAAAAAGTATAACAAACCATGCAGACAGTAAGGTCAGACAAGAAGTCGTGGGATGAGGTGCTGCAGGTGCCTGACCAGGCACTCACCTGGAGAGACCCCTCTGGAGCTGGTTTATCCTGCAGGACTGCAGCCCATGGAATAACCCACTCCTGAGCAAGGCAGAAGTGTGAGGAGGAAGGATCATTAGAGACAAGCTGTCCTGTACTAATCACAGTCCCCATTCCCCATCCCCTGGTGTTGCTCAAGGTCTGAAGTGTTGTTTTAATCTTTGTTTTTCGCTTCCCAATCTATTTAAATTGTCAGTAAATTAAATTAGTTTTCTCTGAGGTAGGTCTATTTTCCGCATGTAGGTGGTAAGTGACTTCTCTGTATTTATCGCGTCCTGTGAGCATTCCCATGCTGTTCCTCGCCGTCCCGCGGAGGAGGGGCAGTGAGGGAGCAGCTGGGTGGGCAGGGAGCAGCAGATGGACCAGGCCAGCCCACGGCAGGGGCTGCCAAGTGCTGCAGGTGCAGCCGTGGTGGTGCACACACATGCACTCCTGTCGGGGCTGCCCGTTGTCTGCCACGCGGGAATGTTTCTGTGATTGGGTTCTGTGTGAATAAGGAGACAGCTGTTATGTGAGTCAGTGCTGAATTAGGGATATTCTCCTGACCTGTGGGGCAGTGCTGTGTTGACAAACATATTGTGCTTGGATAGGCATTACATGATAGTCAGCACTGTGGTGGAGCACAAGCCTGGGAAGTGGTCCTGTGCTTGATGTGCTAGATTAACTTCCTGACAGAGAAGGATGTTGCAAATTATGCTGCCTTTTTTGGCTGGGTTTGGATGAGACTGAGGTACAGAAGTTTGCGTATTATCGAGAAATGGATCAATCTTCTGGATTAAAATTTTGTAAATAAATCTCAAGGACAGAATCGTACCAAGTGAACACACAGTGGAGACCAAAATATGAGACTTAGATTTCCACTCTGTAATAAAGTAATACCTAACATAAGCAGCAGTACACCACTGCACATCACAGTAATCAATTCTGCACAGTCAGTTTTGAAGAGAAGGGGTCCCTACACATTTCTGAAGTGTTTGCTGCAGTCCTGAATACGCACCTCAGAGGTGATTTCATCTACACTGTCAAAACATTTGGTTTTGCTGCCAAAAATTCCTGCTTGCATTAACGTGATATGCTGCTTGTCTGTGGATAAGCTTTCATAGGCAGCTAAAGCCTTTTAGGTATTTATCAGGATAACTTGGAGGAATTTCTTCAGATACAGATTTTTTAAGACATTTTCCAATCCTTGGCATCTCAATGATATTTTTCCAGATGGAATTCAATACAGTTCTGGTATGTTCCTTATCACACTGACATCCTTATTTAGGGACATGTTTCTCAGGGTCCCTAGAAATTTATTAAATAGTATAAATAAATATTCTTAACATCTAACTAAATACTAATGAAATATTGTGGAATTGCATCAATGCTGTTGAAGTGGGTTCACCTTTTCATCTGTCCAGGTTACAAAAGCCATCAGCCATACTGCAAGAGAATAGTATGTCCCTTGTCATTTTAAGAGCCCAACTGTGTTGTGAGTGCAGAGACATTTGACTGAGGTAAGACTTGTGGCAATGTGGTAGAGGGGATCCTGGGACCCCGAAGGAGTGAAGTGTTACTATAGCATTATTCTGTAGTTCAGTCATGCAAGAGGAGATGGGTATAAATTAGTCAGATGAGGCATTGACCAGAAGTTGTTTTACTGCTTCCAGAACTGGGTTATTTTATTTGCATGTCCCCTCACTGAAATGTGGCAGTCACTGCAAAATCAAAGAGCTTTGTGTTGGGCTCTGATATGCTGTGGAGTCCTGCATATTTCAAAATAATCAAGGTCATGTGTTTGCAGTCCAGAAATGAAAGAGAGGCAGTTGCACATGTGTATTAATAAAGAATGCAATCTTTTTCTAAATTGTAGCTGATTAATAGGTTAAGCTTGAGATCTTCCCCTCTGTTGTTCAATTATGCTGAAAACATTAATATTAATTACCAAACATTTGTATCAAACATAAGACTTCCTTATCTGAATATTCTTTGGTTTGGGTTTTTTTTTTCTTTTTTTTTTAGTTATGAAGTGGCTGACATGGTGCTAATAATACCAAGGTCGTGGGTTTGATACTCATATGGGCCATTGACCTGAGAGTTGAACTTGATGATTTTTGTGAGTTCCTTCCAACTCAGAATATTCTTTTATTATGTGATCTTAACAACAAATCTGCAGTAGATTACTAACGTCTATTTGAATTAAAAAATAGAAAGCAGAAAAATGTAGCATGAGCATGGGTGAATGTATTTCAGTAAAAAAAAAAGTGAAAAATAAATACTTGAAGTGCATGTTCAGAACACAAGATTGTGTAGAAAATTTAGGCAGGAGATTGCAAAAACTGAATGAATCACTATATCGAAAAGAAATGAAGAAGATAGGAAGGCCTTTAAACTGGAATTGCAAAGGCAAAAAAGAAAATAGAGATGATATAAAAAGGGTGAAAATAACTAGAAAGGACAAAACATAGAAATAGAAGAAGAGATAAAAAAAAGCATAATTTGATTTGGCAAAATGTGCAGGAATGGTTAGAGAGAACATGGACAATGGCAGTAACAATGAAATTGGTGAGGAATAAATTGGTTTTATTTGATGATAAGTCTGTTTCTTAATTTCTGACTCCTTTTGGTAGACTGTTATGTGTTAGGCTCTATTGAAATAGGTTAGCTGACTGAATATTCAGCATTGGGCCATGCCTTGGGATTGTTTCATCCTGATAGCTGATAGAAGCTGCATGTGTGTAGCAAACAATGTGATCAGCTAATCACCAAATTATGTCAGAAGTATTTAATTCAGTTAAGAACATGGGATATATTGGATTGCTTTCCTGGGGTTCATCCTGTGTTTCATGAACTTCTTATGCACATGAATTCCCCTCACAAATTCCACTCATGAAAGCATTGAAAAACTATTTTAGGCTTAGTCAAAATCTCTCTCTTATGTCAAGGAGACATGTATTCACTAAGAACTAATTACTAAAACCATCAACACTTGGGATTACTTCTTTAAAACATAGCAATATTGAAAACCCTTTTATGTTTAATATATATTTAGTTAAAAAAAAAAAGATGTTAGAAAGCAGAGACAGCAGAATATGAGGCCTCTCCTATTTCACCCATCTTGAATGGTGGATCTAGGCATGATGGTGACTAAGTGTCAAAGGACAGCTCCTTGGCTTGCTGTGCCAGGCAGGATGCAATTTCAGATGAGAATGTAAGAGGCAAGTTTATGGAACAACATTCATTAAATTCAGCCTAATTTTAAGTGTCTGCTTTTTAGTTCTGGAGCAACATCTGAATATAAAGGTAAAGAATCATCTTCCTTTCCCCTGTCTGACATGAGTAAATTGCCAAGTGTATTTTACAAGAATAAAATAAGTCAGATTTTTCAATGTACATGAATAGTTCTGAGCAAGCCTGCCAAAATCCAGATGCCCTTATTGCTCTAAGCAAGTTTTGAAGGCCAAACTAGGCTACCTGACTGCTCATTAAACAGTCCTTTTCCTGATCCTTTGGAAAGAACTATCACTTTATGTGAATTCACTCTAGCATAGTGAGAAAGGATTGACTCTCGTCACAATTTTGTAAGAGCAGGGTCCTGAAATTTCACTACCTCAATGGACGAAGCAGAGGGATGATGTGACAAGCACATACATGAATGCCTTCCCCTGATCCTAAAGAAATCCGTCATGTGGGTGTTTTGTATTGTAGTTCTGTCCTCAATACAAGAGCTGATATTTCTGGCTGTTCAGAAACATTCTCTGTAACAACCTTTTGTTATTTTCATGTTTCTGGCATTAAGTTTTTTCACTCTGGAGGCTTAAGATACTTCAGACCTTATATTTGCATAGATGCTCTGTACATCTTTTTTCAATACTTTTACACCTGCAGACCTTCTCTTATAAGGATAGTCTTGTCATTTTGTCATTAATGGCTACTCTTCTCATAACTTAGTGAAATATATTTTTGAACTGTAAGCCTATTGCACAAATAAAATATAAAAACTCTACAGGGGACAAAAGCAATAACTGGGTAAGAAAAACCTAAGTTAAACTTTTAAACTCTAAAAAAAAAGTTTTGCTGTTAGAAAAACAGAACTATCTACCCATCTCTTTGTTTAGAGAAATAAAAAACTTTGGATGCTTCTGTAGTTAAGTGTAGTTTATTATTTCACCTTCCTTCTACGTGTGGAAATTCCTGGGGATCCAACACACTAATGGAAAAGGTTTAGTAATGTTGAGGAATATCTAACTAGATAATAGGAATGAATCCTGACTCTTATTTGCTTTTTGAGGGACTCTAAGCTCTAACAGAGCAAACTAATATGATTTTCCTAGAGGATAGGATCCAAGGTACCATTGAATGTGATTTGAAATCTTGCTGGTTAATCAGATTTCTCTACTGTTTTAATGGGTTGTGTGCAGTGAATAAAAAAGTTCCATGAATAATAGAGGCATTAAAAACTATCAGTCCCCATGATCGTATGGTTTGTATTTCTTACTGTACTGTAATTTGTGAAAGCAACATAAACCTGCTAAATTGGCATGTTAGTTTTCCTACATAATTTTTTTGTTGTAATTTAATGACTGGGCCACAGAGGGGACATTAGTTGGGGAGATAAGTAATGCAGCAGGGAGGAGTAGCTCTCCCTGACCCAAGGGAGAGAGTGTGTTGCAGTAAAGGTGACTAGTCTGTGAAGGTTTGAACAGATTTGCTGGAGCAGGCAGCAGGGCTCACACAGAATTAATGAGATTGTTTATTAGTAGCGGATGAACAATTCTGCAACTCACTTGACAAACACCAAGCAAAAAGCACCACAGGGGAGCGTCCCACTGCCTTAAGCAACTCCGTGATCTGTGGAACAAAATAATCACTGAAGAAAAACAATCTATTTTCCATCTATTGAGTTTTCTCTAACATATGAAAGTGCTTCTATCAGAATTTAAAATCTAGGCTTACCCTGCATGAGATCAGAAGCTTTGTTTAAAAATCAGAAGTCTGTGGTTAAAACAGCAGCACAAACACAAAATGTTGTGACTGACTTAATAAGCAGTATATGCAGTACTGCATCTATTTAATTTCTGGGTTTATTAAGTTCTTTGTTTTTGATTCTTAAATTCAAAAACATTACCTTAGCTACTGCATAGCACCAGATTTTCTTAGTACCAAAAACTACTTTATTTTCCACAACTGTCTGCTTTTTCTGCATGCCACAGTGTTTGAATCTGTTTGAAATGGATGTTTGTCAGCTAACTTCAGGAGAGCCTTTTTTTTCTTTTTGAATATATTCCCTCAGGGTCTGCCTAAGCTTTGTCTGTAGCAAATACACTTTTTAGTATATGTGTACACACACATTTCTATTCATATGAAATCAGTGTGTGCATAAATACATTCACATATACGTTGTCTTTCTCTTTCCACCCTTTCATCCATTTATCCATTCACACATCCATTCTCTCATCCAGTTTAAGAGCAATTTCTTATAGTACAGGACGAGCAATAGACTTTGCAGGGTTTTCATCTTTAACATTTTTCAGCTGTGATCCAAGATCCTCAGAAAAGTGAACATGAAAGGCTGACTCTGCTTTTTTACTAAGTCTAGCAAAAGTGACTAAACTGAAAGGAATTGGTGACAGTATGTAATTTATATTTTGAATTAGTGCCCACACTGCTTTATTCAATAGGTTGTTAAAGCGATTCTATGATTTCTCAGGTCATTTATACTCAAGACTGAACCACAGTGTTATAAGGTATACCATTTTGAGGGGATGTGTCATTACCATGTTCCTTTTTTTTGTGTTATGCTTGCTTTCTGGTGATAACCAGTTGCTTTCCTGTTTATCTTGACTCCATCAGTATGAACTGTCATTGTGATGTTGATTTGTTAAATACTGAGTGCATTCATCCTTTTCCTCTAGCTCATCTGCTCCTTTCCTCCATCAAACCAGTGAACAACTCTCTTTTAACTCTGCAGAAAAGTTGCCACACATATCTGTACTCATACACTGTTGTCCTTCCACAACCTTGAAACAGTCATTCTTGAATTCTCATTTGATTGCAGTTTTATGGGTTTGGATTTAAAGTGTTTAGTACACCACAATTTTCATTGCTCCCTAAGGTTTATCTTCCCTGACTCTCCCAGATATTGCAGAAATGAAGCATCAGTATGTTCAGCAGGATAATCATCATGACTGCTGACACACAAACTGTATCTAGAAGGAGCTTCATCCCTACAGTCAGCTCTTTCAGTAAGCAAGAATGGATTTGCAATAGCACCTGTGCTGGTACATGGAAGCTATCTGTCTATCTGGAAAGCTTTTGCTTACGTGGTTCAACATAAAGCAGTACCATGTAGTAAATGCAGAAAGCTGAAACGTCTGCTTAAATAACCTCTTGGTTATTTATTAGGAATGATAAAATTATATCTAGCTTGATGCAGCTGAGGAAGAAGGAGTCCCTGTCACCGCAAACAGACTTAAGATTATATTTAGCCTAAAAATAAATTTCTGCCTTCATGTGCAAGGGATGTCTCATTTTTACTCATATGGATATCTTGATTATTCAGAAGTAAAACTTAAAATTACAATAAATAGCAGTTGTTATTATTTTATGCAAATTCTACGTTAAGTGTTTTCAAATTCATGCTTTTTGCAAGGTCTTATGTGTATTGAAATCCTAATAGACATTTGTTGACTATTTAAAGCCATAAACCTCATCATTATGAGGGTGGTGAGACTGTGGATGGAACAGGCTGCCCAGGCATGTTGTGGGTGCCCCCATGCTGGCAGTGTTCAAGGCCAGGTTGGATAAGGCCTTGGGCAACCTGTTCTAGGGAGAATTGTCCCTGCCCATGAAGGGGGTTGTTTAGACTGGATGAACTTTATAATCTCTTCCAACTCTTAACATTCTGTGTGTCTATGTGATTCTACAATTTATTGAAGAGCTCTTGGATGTGGCCATCCCAGTCTGACAGCCAGATGGGCTGTCAAGGCCCATAGCTGTCAGCCAAGTAACCGTCCTGTGTCAGTTCAGAGCACTCTGTAGGCACAGCTAATTGAGGATGTGATTGGTAAGGACTGGATGTTGTGACTGTCCTAGTAATGATTCATAGTGATTACGAAGCACCCACTGTGACTGTGTGTTGTTAGTGAGCAGCAATCTAGTCAAATCTTGTTTTGAAATTTGAAATTGGCCTGGCTTATCTGTCTCTTAAATATTTCTATCGCAGTGATCTCTAATTTTTTTGACTGGTGTGTGTACATATATATACATATATATACAATCCCTCCTGTATTTTCAGTTGTAATACCAGTATCAGGCAGTCACTGAGAGTGAGACAGAGAATTTAACCTTTAATCACATATTCTCAAGTTTCACTTACCTAGGTCTCTGCACTTTGGCTGTTTGGCTGTTTTGCAAGCCATTTGTGGTACACCATAGTCAGCAAGAGATGAAGGCACCATCAGCCCTTACTCATTCCAACTCTCATGGACATCTGACTTGGATTTGGAGTCACCTCTCTGGGTACCTACACCTCTCATCTCATTACAGAGAAAGATTATGTGAATTTCTTGGGTTTGGAACTGATTACAAGTCATTGCTTATCTGTTTCCCATCCCTGGAGGCTGCCTATTCTAGGTACTTAAATTTTCTTTTAATTTAGGCCCATATTGTCTAAACATAAAACAGACAATACAGATTTTTCAGTTATGCACCAGCCATCTGTATCAAGAGGAATATTAAATTATTTCAGTGGACTTTTTGCTGGGGGTTTTGAATGTGAGCTTACATATCAATGCTGAAGAGAAACTCAGTCCATTATCTAGTGTGCCTGCAGCTAGGCAGCTGTACTTATTTATTTGAACCAAGTTCAGAGATTCATAGATCATAAAAGCCAGAAGGAACCATTGTGATCATTTGCTGTGACCTCCTGCATAACACACTCCATTGGAGATTTTTGAATTAATTACCATATGTACTAAAGTGTTCCATTTAGAAAAATAGCCAATCTTGAAAGTGTTTCCTGAGATAAGTCTGCCATAATCAGTAGCAAATTATTTTAATGTTTTATTAGTCTATAGTGCTTTACAGTCGATCAGAATTTGGCTTACTTCATCTAGATCATTTGATCTCATTACAGAATTACCTGTTGCACTGATGAATCTGGTATTATGAAGTGCCTGTTTGACATGTGGGTATGGCGACCTAAGGCATGCAATAATCCAACCTTCCCTTTATTAAGGAAGACTGAATGAATTAGCTACTGAAGACATGTATTGTGAGAGGTATTTTCTGATCAATAGAACTAGTATAAATGTTTTCTACACTATGAACACCCTTCTAATAATGCAGGCCTTGGAGCTGGACAAGACAATATCCCCGCAAGCGTTGTACCACTGCCAAGTACAGTTATACAGATACCTATTCCAAATAAATATCCTGCTTAGTGAAACAGGATTTATGTGTCTGGTTTTGATCTTGCTGTTGCATTTGAAGGTTGAATGAGCTACTAGCTGGACAGGTCTCAATACCTATGTCTTCAGATAAAAAATAAGAGACAAGTTCTTCTGTTTCGTAAGCAGTTGGCTACATTTGAATCTACTAAATGCATTAAAAAGTACCCAAAGCGGTGCTGAATGCCTGCACTGGTGCTTGTTTTAGCATGTGACCTCCTCTCAGTGTTAGTGGCCTGTCCTTATTGTTTACCTTTCATACACTGTTATGCCTTCTAGGGATAAAGTGCCTTATTTTATGTCCTAAGTCCTTACTTCTGTGCAATCACAGATATATCACACAACATATATTAAAATACCTGTTGTCCACTCTTGAGCAAATAATGATATTTATTTTACCTTCTCTGTCTGGGGGATTGAATCTTTAGTGATCTCAGTTACTAGTCTCCTATTGTTCCTAACGAATTGAGGTAATTATTTCCAAGTCTACTTCTGAGCATGTAAATCACATTTTTCCCTCTAAAGGAGTTTCTCTTTCGTTCTCTCTGATATCTACAGAAAGAATGAAGGGAATCAAACAACTAACAGGTGGGGTGGATTCCTGAAGGTGGGAGCTGCTCATACCCATTTGTGAAATTATTAGCCAGTTTTAATCCTTTGATAGGTATCATATTTGCTTTCTGTTGCTGTTTTTGTAAGCGAAACGTGTTAAGTCAAAGGCCTTAGAGTAGTCTAAGAACACTACATCAAGACCACTAATCTGCTGCAATTACCTCTGTTACTTTATTAAGACTTACAATATGATCACAAAGATATTAAGTGGGGCAATTATACACAAGAGGAAAGTGCCCTTTCTCCTTAAACTCATTAATTCTGTGAAACTGAACTGGGCTGTTGTTGCTGCATACGGTGGTTAGGGATAATCTTGGGAGTTAGTTTCTTTCCCATTTCTGTGGCATATTAGTAAACACATTTTTCACTGAAATTCTTGAGAGCTGCTGGAAGGGCAAGGCATGGGAATTTTGACAATTCCTGTCTTGAACATTGTTTTCAGGGCAAGTCATATTCTTCATCTTCTATGATGGCCATGTTCTGAGGTATGTTATTGCATAGGAACATGATGGCATAATTTTTTCCAGCTGTAGCATTAGTAGACTTTTCAGGATGATTGTCTGTATGTGTAACCTTGGGATGATTAGACTTGCAAATGCCAGAGGAACATGCTGCGCTGAAGTCATCTGGAACACATGTGTATGGTTTGGTTATATTTGTACATGCAGCTTGAAAGCAGTAGTGACTTCTCTGAAATTTGAATTGTTTAAAGTGGAGCACTTGGACTTTGCAGGGAGTGGAGAGGGTTCTGCACTCTGTAATTATTTCTGTCACTTATCAAAACCAGGAAAGCTTGCACTTATCAAAACCAGAAAAGCCTGCACAGGGAATTTTGGCATGTTCATTGTATTCTATACTTGGTTTTCTAGATAACATTCTCTTTCTCTCAGTATAATGAATAAAAGAACAAAGACTTCAAGGAGATACTGGAAACAGGCTTGCTTTCATTAAAATTTGCCTATATGAAGATATTTACATAACTAGAACAAGAATGAACTCTCAAAACATTACAATAAGGTTCAGCCAAAAAATCAGACTGGACAGAAAAGCATTACGACAATTCTTTTTGTTCATCAGTTTTATCTAGATTGCAGAACAGAGAAATAAAATTTAGAAATAAATGAAAAGGGAAAAAGCCAGAAAGATGATTACTTTTAGTTCAAGAAGTGTGTTTAAAAAGATTCAATACATGGCACACTGAAAGAATAAAAATTTGCACAGGAAAATGCTTAATGAAAAAATGAGAGAAGATAGCTACCAGGCAATTAATATTTTCATAGGATATAAAACAATCAAGGCCCAAGGCATTGCAAGTTGATTTCAGCTGGCACATAATCTTGGTACATAAAATACTACTGCCCCAGAGGAGTCAGTACCAGGCAAGGGCTAAATTCCAGGTAAGGAATTTAGCTGCAAAGCTTGATACAGCAGCATCCAGGTTCTCACTTTTTTTTCTTTTCTGTCCTTACCTGTTAGGCCAGAATTACATAGAATATCTAATAATACAGAGGCATGAAATGAAGACGGGGACATGTATTATTTGGCTGTGATCACACCTAGGAGACATGTGAATATGATTTGTATTTAAGCAAAGTGTTAATTAAAATATTTTTTTACCTTTTGGACTGTCTTGGTTTAAGAAAATTTAAGGGGGTGGACACTTCGAAATGAGTTACTTCCACTTTAACTGTTAACCACTCCCTTTTCACCAATAAGGAGAGACAAATGTGAGAAGATATAAGTGAAAAAATAGCAGTTAGGTAAAGAAAGGAACAGCAACAGGTGAAAAATAGAAGTGATAAACAATAGCTACAAAGCTTTTGAATCTCACAGGCTGTACTGCAGGTAGGCTGGGATGGCTGTCTAGAGCAGGGCTGTTTCACTTTTCTTGGCGTGGTGCTGCGGCTGCTTGTCTGCCGTGCCCTCTCTGCCTCAGCTCTCCTGGCAAGAACCAGAAGGAAAGGCAAGTGAGCTCCTGCCTGAGCAACACTAACCTTTCAAGAGCAGCACGCCTGTGCTGACATCGTGGTTCTGTTTCTGGCTGCCAGGTCTTAAAGAGATGATAACAATTTTGGGTACAGGTAGGTATGGAATACAACAACACTTTGGTTTACCCAGGTCTGGAGCTACTCCCTTTTCATCCTCCTCCTTCAGTGAATGCAGTACTTTGCTAGCCTATCATAAAGGTTAGCAGAATAGTTCAAAACCTCTTACTGCAACACAGAATGGGCCTGACTGTGCTACGAGATAATACCTAGCACACACTTCCCTCTGTCACACCCTGGTGCTTGCTTGCCTGAAGGCAGATTTTCATGGCCAAGCAGGCAGCACACACAAAGAGCACAAACAGCACAAACTGATCAGATTTCATGATAGCACTGTGATTTTGCAGAGACAGATCCTATGTTATTTGCATTTTGAAAGATGCATTATTAATCTTTCACACCTGACACCCAGTTACTAATGTAGCATCTGGGTACTAGGAGGGCTAATGATGCCAAGAGGGCATTCTTGTCTAACTGTGCCACTGTGAAGTGTAGCTGTTTGGTGCTGTAATACTCATGAAAGCTCAGACACTGCAGCCATCAACCTCTCTGTGCTTTAGTCTTCAAAGGGGTTGCATTTAGGCAATATAAAGTGTCTGCAAGTCTTAGACACTCCCCAGTTCAGTGCAGAGACAATTCCTATAGAGACACAATTGAGAGTGATAGAACTGGCACTGCTGTCTTCAGTGTTTTTGATTATTTAATTAACTTTGAGCCTATTTCTCTTACTGCATTTAATTATCACTACATTTCCTAGATCTTTGCAAAACCCAGTTCTCTTGCCAAAGTGACATTTTGGTTTTTTTTTTTCATTTTAAGGGATTTGCACTTTGGCTCATTGCTGATTTCACTGTCATTTGTGTGTGTGATGACTGAAGTGGCATTGGGGCGCTAAACACATGAGCACAATGATTCACATCTTTCATATATTTTGAAAGAAATCCAATTGAAAAAATATAAACTTCTATTAAATCTCATACACAAAAAAATCACTAAAAGTTCAAGGTGGCCATGACAAGGAATTTAAACTTGCCATCAGGAATTTCTTTTCACCTGCAGCATAGGGTTAGAGTATCGTGGCATGTATCCATGTGAAGTATGTTTTCCTGAAGTAAAACAGTGTGCTTTCCTGAAGCAAATTTAAAAAGTGATGAGAAAAAAAAAGCTTATTTCTGATTTTGCAAACACAAGCAAATCTTCATGAGAATTAAGCAATCAATGAATATAAATTTCATTAAGTAACATCTTTGCGCTCCTTAAGAAAATGTATGGTTTAGGTTATGAATATTCAACAGTCCATAAAATACCATATTTAAGGACTCTTCTAATATGTCTGAATTATTAATAGTTCCAGGAAAGGTGGCCCACAGTGTAGAAGGGGAATCTAAATTCGTCAATTCATTCTCAACTGAATTATATGCTAATATTATTATATGTAATTTGAATATTGCATCTTATACTTAGTTCTTTCATTCCTATGATCTAAAAGCATTTAAGAAATTATATTTCATGAAGTAATGAAACATGGCTGAGAATGAAATTTACAGCAGGTGCTGTAAACTCAATTTAAACCATATAAAGTAAATCTCTAGGTGGCAATTGCCACACAGGGCCATGTGTGAATAACATGGTAAAGTATTCAAAAGGATACGATAAATAAACAGCTACAAGCAGATAAAATGCTAAAATATAAAATAATAATTTCCAGTGAAGAGGCAGTGTCTTCCAAACTGGGCACCTTGAAGGTTCAGGGAGTGAATTTCTGCGTCTAGAATAGGTCAGAATAATTTTGCTGAAGTCATTCTTTGATGTTAAAAGCTAATTTGACAAAACCCAGAAGTTTTTCTCAGAAATAATTTCAACTGAAGGTGATTAGGAAGGTTTCAGAGGAGACTATAAATGCTCTAAAGAGGATAAAAGCAAAAGCTCCATTTCCCACACTGTGAGGTGAATCCACCTTTGCCCTCTATGGGTCTTTCTTCAGATAGGAGAGACCCCGGAGCAAGGAACAAGAAGGGAAACAGTACTTGTTGAGAGAAGGGGACAGAAAGGATTTTGCTCTTGCAAAAGCTGAAGAATGGCTCCTGGCCACTCTGGGGGCAGAAGCCTGAGCTCTTGGTCATTCACAAAGGTCCTGTAGTCTTGCACAGTTATGATCTGCCCAGATTTTCTTTTGCTTTCCCCTCAACCCATCTAGACTCTGGGGAGTTGGCCCAAGAAATGCAAACAGTGGCATCCCCTTCAGTTCAGTTAAATTACTGCAAATTTTTAATTGTCAGTAGCAGTTTATTGTGCTGTCTAATAACCACAGTAATTATCAGTGTTTTCATATAGCTGTTCATCTTCAAAGAGTATCACTAATATTAGCTAATTAATTTTCTGGTTTTCTTCTAAGACACAGTTTTGCAGGCTGTGATCATGCAGACCACCCAGGTAATTATAATTTTCTTTGCATTGAAGATTATTCCAAAGACATTTTTATTTTAATTTCAGGTGTAGTCTTACAAATGCTAATTTGATCAGATAAAAGTTAACACTAACGTGATTAAATGGTGGCATGCTAGTAAAACTTCAAGAGTGGCATGCTAGTAAATCCTTATTGATAAAGGATTCTTTAATCTAAAACTTCACTGTTAAGTACTGAAAAACAGCATTAAAGTATTGGTTTTGCACAGGCCAGGCACAGGAGGAATATAAGTGAATCTAACTTATATGCTATCAGAAAATTATTAAATTAAATATTCAAAATTTAGAGCAGTCTTTTGAGAATGTTTTCCACAATGATTTTCAGCAGAGCAGTAAGTAGAAATTATTCCTTTTCACTTACAAGAGGAAGTATAAAAGATGCATGTTTCAACAAATAATTTGGTCAAGATGCATAATGCATGAGCCACTGTTCCACTAACCACCATTTTCTCGATTCTTGATTGTTTTTATTACTCTAGTGATTATTGCTTCTTACTTAAGGGACAGCAAGTGGTTAAACTAACAGAGTTAACTATTTTTTTCACCCCTGCTCTAAGGTGATAAGAATTAAATAATAAAAGGCATTTGAAATGAGCAACAGAGCAGATTCCTTAAATGTCTTCTGTCTCCTCTCCCCAGAGACAAGCACAACAAGGTGAATCTCATCATTATTTGTCTTTTCAAGGGCAAAGCTGTGATAGACAGGGCTTAATGTGTATCTTGGTAGAATTGGATTTGATCCCCAGGGCTGGGCCAGAAGGCTGCTTTGTTAGATTTGTTAGATTTACTCTCTCTCCTGTGCTCTCTCTCTACCACAAACAAAATTACCTCTTGGAGGCCTGCATCAGCCTCAGCATCCTGAGACTATCTCCTTTTCTTGATTTCAGTCACATCTAAATCTGTTTAAACGGTCGACATGATGATTTGTGGAGAGACAGAGATTAAGCAGAAGGGGGATTAACACAGTTGTCTGTCTTCTTTGAAATAATATACCTGCTGCCAGTGAGGGCATTCTTCAATTTACATAACTTAGCTCACAAGGAGGGCTTTACGGTTGTTATTGGGTTGCTTTTGTTGCTATCAGCAGTACAAACTCACCTGCTACCTGCACGTTTAAGACCTTGACAGTCTGTCTCTTCAATTCCTGTAAGACTGAGACATGCCCTCTTCCTGAACAAAACAATATTTTTTGATATTTGAGTAGTATGCATTCAAATAAATTATTTAAGAAATAGATAATAAATTCTGCAGGATTAGATATGAAATTCAAATACCCTAAAGAAAAACTTACATTGCAGTAGAGTCAAAACTCTGTGAACAATTGTTTTGAAATTGAATAATGATCTCTGTGTTTTTCTTTAATTTGCTGAAAAAACTGGCAGATTACTTATTACTCTAGTTGTCTAGGAAAAAAAAAATGCCTTGCAATATTCCTCTTTAATACTTACTTAGATAATTCTTAACAGGATTAGCTAAAATTGCTTGTTCAGTATTTTGGCTTGGCCTTATTATGGTGGAGAACAAAGGACTGCAGAAAAAAATAAGAAGAAAATTTTATCTAAAACCAGGAATAAGAGTACCTATTTTTCTCACACTTCATACATTTTATCTTTATTCAGTTAAAAGGGATAAGGCACAGAGCCTTTTCTTCTGTACATACAGGACTTTGTAAAAGAAATCTTGTTTTGAAATAGGAATTGAATTGTGGGGCAGCACTATGCAAGAGAAGGCAAAGCACAAGTTTTAAGCCAGAAAATTGATAAATGTACTGTCACAGCCATAGAAGCTGGAAGAGCTGCATATGCAGGAGAGAAAGGAATAATTACATGGAAAAAAAGACAGTAGCCTCCTAGGTGTGAAACTTCTTTTTTTGGTATTTTATATTTTTGCATGAAATCTCACATAAAGGCTGCTTCGTGATTGCTGGGTAGTGGGCTGATCTGTAGGATGAGGAAGCTTATGAAGTTTTCTACAGCCTTGCTTCCCTGGGAGTCACAGCATTTGTGAAAACATCTGTTGCACCAGAACTAGGAAAGTTCTTTGTGTTACAGAGCTTCAGCTTGTTGCTCAGCACACTGCATAGGAACGAAGGCAGAGGAACAGACAGAACTGTTCTTTTCATCCCCCTCTGTGTCTCACTGAAATTCTAAGCAGTTCTTAACTTGATATATAGGGTTGGATTTGGTTTTTTTTTTTAATATGAAAAACTAAACTAATATTAACAACTACAAGTGATGATATAAATAAAATGCATGAATGAGTCAATCCATTTCTTAATCTATTTCCTGGGTCAAATATGTTTCTGAGGTATGAAGAATTTACTTCTTTTTCTTTTTGTTCTTTTTTTCAGGCCTTGCACTTAGTTATTATCTCTGAGTGTCATCGGCTGTAAATATTGATCATGCCTCAATAAACAGATTATTTTCCTGAACTTCCCACCTAAACCAAGCAGCTGTAAATAATTCAGATTTTTTAATCAAAAACTTTCAGATAAGCATCCAAACTTTGAGATGCTTGTAAGACTTGAACTTCATCTTTCAGATTTATCCATTTTTGGCAGAAATTCTGACAGAAACTGCTTGTCCATCTTTGAATTAGCTCCATCTTTTAAATAGCTCCTGTGACATGAAGTTCTGGTTTCTTGACACTTGTAAATATCAGGATTTCTTTGAGGGAATAGATGCAGGCTCAGTCCTCAGGTGTGCATAAATCAAGACATTGAGCTGAAAGAGATTATCCCAGTGATGACAAAGGGAGGAGGAGCTGGAACAGTATCAGTGTTACATACACCATTATGCAAGACCCTCAGTAGACTCCATATTCTCCAAAACCACAGGAAGTTTCTGCAAGTGTTTGCATTGGTTTCACTAGGTTCTGATCAAGACCAGAACCATTTATGACTACTATTGTTTTTGTTTTATCTATCAACTAGTGCTGGGTTGCTGACAGTTGTAAAAGGCTCAGATGTAAAAAGAAAGGCTATGTCTTATACAGGCTTATACAGGTATGGTGGAGACAAATAACTTTACAAGAAAGGACACACAATGATTAACAGAGGGAGAATACTTGATGAATAGATCCTTGCAGTAAACGAGATTTGGGCAGCTGTATGTTTTCCAGTATGTTCTATCTATAGTAATTGTAGTTGTTTCAGTAGGTCAGATCTTATTTTTAATTAATTGCATTGCTGAATTGCTGAATTGGATGTTTTTAAGAAGGACAGTCTTAATTCTAACCTTAAAATCTTTAAAGGCTTACTTCTAACTAAATAAATTGGTCAGGAAGAATAGGGCATCTCTATAAATTATCTTGGCATTCCACTTATGGGAAAAAAATTATCTGGAAATTACCTTTTATTGCCACAGATACAAGAAGAATCAGAAGAGCCAAAGGGATGCTGAGAAAGGCTGCTGTACTGTCCCTACCTAGTTTAACCCATTAGTTTGTTTACTTTTACTCTTAGACATTTAAAAAAAATTGAAAACAACCTATTGACAAAAAAAGTTCATTATTTCCTTTTAGTTTGTGAAATTATGTTGCCACCAAATCTATGACGTGAGAGGAATTAATATTTTTTACTTTCTGAAATATTTATTTTATTTTGTGCAGATTTAAAAATACACAGAATTTTGTTTATGCTTGCAAGACCTAATCCAAAATGGAGATAGAAAAACATTTCATCTAAACTCATTCTGCAAATTTAATTGCTCACAAAATTCTCTGTGGGAAGAAAAAATTGCATGGATGCCCGGCATGAAGAGGCACTGGGATTAAATACTAAACAATTCACCTTACTGTGACTTCATATCAATGGGTTAACATGATAAACAGTTTATGTATTCACATCAATTTAAGCTGCTGGGTGTATCAGTGGAATGAATATATTTGCTGTTGTTTTTTTGGCTCATTAGTAAATCTAGTACAAAATCTGATGCTATACCAGTTGGATTTATATTGTTGCAACAGATAGAGATTATTACTGATGCCAAGAAGACTGATTTTCTGCTGATTTGATTAGGACAGTAACTGTGCAAAGCTACATATTAATATATTAGAACACTGCAGTCCCCTAGAAGCCTGCAGAAGGGAATTTTGTATTGGATTTGGAAAAAACAGATCTGTTGCTTCTGTATCCTACTGCATCTATTAGAAAATTCATACAATTTCTTTAATCAGCCTGTTCATGTGTGCTAGGAAATGGGCTTTCCATATTAACCAGGGAAATGTCAACTCAAGGCTATGGGGGCTGGTGCTAATAAGGTTAATGAATAGCTGGCCTGAAAAGCAACAGATGGGCCTAACAGAGCAAGAGCCTTAATGGCGTTTGTAATGCCTAGGGTCAACTGCAGTTTATCTTCATTTTTTTCTCATTTAAAATATTCCAACAGAATAATAAAATAAGTTTAAATTTTCCCCACAGGGAGATGAAATTTATGCAGCACTGTTTATTGAATATCAATGCATTTGGTTATAAACAGAGGACTGTTACACCGCTGCTAGAACTGTAGTTGTTGTATATTTGCATTTGCAGAGGAATTTTTCATTTAGATCATGTAAAAGAGTACTCTGTTTTTATCAATTTCTGCTGCAGAACTGGTTTGGATTTTTTTCATGTTTTGTTTTGTTTTGCTGTTTTTTTTTTCTGAAGACAGCTAACACAGAAGGTCAATTTATGGCTGTATATTGCAGCTAGATACATGACCTTTATGCTAAATTTACATAGAGGAATTGTAAGGGTAGAGTTAGAATGCCCATGTTGTGGTCTCCCCCAAGATGCAGAATTCATGCTCATTATAATAGAATGTCATATGACAGAATAGGGTAGAGATGACAAAAATATATGATATAAATCAGAAACGTTTCTAGATAAAGCAGAAAATGTTTCTGATCAAAATGTATTTGTTGGATCTAAAATAACTTCTGTGACCTCATTGTCCTTCATCTTAGATACACTAGTCTGTAATCAGAAGGAATAATCTGCACAAGAGCCAAGTGATACAGTCCTCTCTACTCTAAATACAGGCTCAGGGTGGTGTTAAACTATATTAAAGCACATCCATTGCCTGAATTTAGACTACAAGATTTAAGCTCTAATATCAGCTTAAGTAATGAAACATAATATTGAGGGAGGTTTCAACATCTGTTCTAACAGTTTTTTGAATAGGCATTGCTCTTGGGGAGAAAGAAAACACTGATTCCTTATTTATCTTGTACCTCCCTCAAATAGCTTCTAGTACACGTATGGATCCACAGAAGTTTTATTTATGAAACTCACTTTCATACTTTGTAAATGCAAGGAAATAGTTGAGAATGTATTTAAGTTTGGGGTAAGACTCATTAAAGCACTTAATCACGAGCTGATACTGCCAAGTTTTTCACATGAAATGCTTTCGATCACCCCTCTTCTGCTTCTTTAGGGCTCCCTCAAGGCAGTGTTAAAACTTCCTCTGACTTTAATGGGGGCAGAGTTAGGCCAATACTGTGGGCTTTTGAAAATCTCTCTTCATGTGGATTTAAAAGGTATTATAGGATTATTCATAATGAAAACCATAGCTTTAACTGTAAATTTGGGCAGTTCACTAATTTCAAAATATGTGATGGAATTTGTCTCACCCAAGTTTAGATGTCAGAAAATTAGGTGTCCAAGTCAAGGCCAGCCAGCATGATGTTCAAGACAAATCTTCCTACTGAAGTTGTCCAGCAAAGAACAGAGGACAAAATTCATTATTTAAGATTTAATAACTGAATTAATTTTCCTACTCATTGTAACAAAAAGGATTTCTGTTATGATAATCTTGACCTTTTGAGATGTAGGAAACAATTTTATAATATTGTCAATTTAAACAGACAAAAATGATCAAAAATTTCAGATGTTGCTTGAATTAACAGATAACTTTGTATATTTTGCTTAAAGAATATAATATTCCACACACATTAATGAATGTTTCAAAGCCAGTTTCCTGGAAGAGAGATTAATATATGTATGAATAATTTAATAATTGTTCTACTAATTCTATAAATTTGGCAAAAATAAGAAAAATATTACTGAATAATTTATGTAATGAATTTCATCGAGTTTGTCAAGTAATATTGAATCTGATTTGCTTACGGATAGCTATGGGCAGGAATAAAGCTCATCACATAAATTCAAGACCAGAAGCATCTAACTGTATCATAGAATGACTTAAATCTTCATATCTGTTTGTGATAGTCCTCTACTGCGTACTGGTCTGGGAGTAGGACCATCCTTGCATGGTACTGTACACTTGCAATTAATTGCAAGTTCTGTAGATGTAGCATGTAGCATGTAGATGTAGATGTTCTGTAGAATCTACTCGCTTTTCCTTTGAGCACCAGAGAATTTATGTGCTTATTGAGCTGATTTTTATATTCTTTCGTGTTTTCTACTACCCAGTGACAACCAGTCTGTTCTAAGTCTGGTTTAATAGAAAGCAGTTTCACTTGACTTGTGAAAATTACCATTGCTTTATTCGTTGATGTGTCTTAAGAAGTCACAGTTTTATTTAATTGTACAGATGACATCTACTTTTCCCTACCTGAACCTATTATCTTGAGAGTATCGCCTGTTCTCTACTCAAATAATCTGAATTATTTTAAGTTTACAAAAAGTAGTTTAATTCATTGAAGGAAAAGGAAACTAAAATTTTCATGTTAAATTGAAAGTCAGGTACAACATACCTGTCTTGTACTTCTGAAGTTCTAATTGCATCCAACGTGATTTTTGGGAATATTATAGTAGGCTAGCTTTTTATTTCTCTTGCTTGCAGATTTTTCAGGAGAAGAAAAGACACATCTTTTGCTAATGGCAATTTTTCAAATACTAACTTTAAAAAATTGTGCTCATTGAGCTGTGTCTTATTATTTTAGACAGTATAGACTATATCTGAAAGCCTATTAGGTGGTAAGTTTCAGAGAGGATTTTAGATTTCGAACTTCAGAAAATCAGTTGCTGACCACATGAGAAGAAAGGATAACCAATTTGCTGAAAAAGAATGTAACCAATTGCTATCTAGTATATAGTTGCAACATTTAAAAAAGATAAGCTCTCCTTTTTTTCCTTTCCACCCTCCACCCTTTTAGCTTTATGATTGCCTAGAACTCTGTATGTGTTAATTTAATGTATAAATGAACAGTTTTAGTTGTCTGTACACTTTTTGTAGTTCAAATCTGGAAATTGTTTAGCACTAGAAAATTATACATATTGCCATATGGAAAAATATAATTCTAATGAAATCTGATAGATGGCACTGTTGGATTGTTGATAAACTATCTTGAGCCTGACTCCTATGTTACTAGTATTCAGAAGGATGTTATTGCTTATTAAAGAACTGTTGCATTAGAAAGCTTGAATCGCATTTATTTCAGCCTGTATTTGCTCAGTAGTGGGACTAAATGTACTGGTCTGGTTGTTGGTCTGTAATTCTCTCCTTTTTATTTGTTACAGGGCATCTCTATATCCCATCAAGACTTGCAGTGCTTATACCAACGTGTGTGGGTGTTTCTTACCTCACATGGCTTCTGGTTAGAGCAGAGGTTTTGAGTACAAAAACTTAAGATTCTTTCTTCTTTTGTTATAAGTCAGAGCATTAAACTTTGCCTTTCATATTCCATTTATCCTTTTCTTTGAGGTCTTAAGAATGACAACCACTGGGATTGCCAGTACTTACAGATGAATTGACTATGATTACCTGTAGTAAATTAAAGGCTAACTTGTCTAGCTTTTGCCCTAACTTAAGATCAGACAAATGCAAAAGCAGTGTTGGAACTAATCCAGGTAAATCAATTTGATTTCATTTGAACTAAAACCTAATGCAGTTTTTGCAGGAATATTAGAATGAGAATTTTCTTGATGTATTATTTGACATGCAACTTGGACTATAACCAATAAAAATGATGCCAAACAATGAGCAGCAATGAGATGATTAATCTATCCTTCAATATATAACAATGTTGTTGAGTAAAAGCTACATTTAGGAGTTATTTTATGCACAAGTGGGATTCTGTTCTTGAATCATGCCAGTTGTGAATTCTATGATTGTTATGGCAAAATCTAAAGCTAGACCGAGACTTGTTGAACATCTGTTTTGCAATATTCATTCTGTTTGTGCTGTCATTTGTTCCCACTCTTCCTAGCACTGCAGTGAATAAAATTCCACAGTCGACTTCTAAACATATAAACATGTAGGATTATTAAATAATTGCTCATTTTTTTATGTTTTAAAATTGACTACAATTGTGCAATTTCTATTATTTCAAATAATAGTGAATATACCTAAAATCAGTAAATGTACTCACCCACCTTAGAAAAGCTAAGTAGCATGTTGGAGTATGTAATGGATTAGGAAGTTAGAGCAGCTGCAATTGCATAACTTGAAATGTATCATGCACTACTAAAATTTTCCCTTATGATAATGAAAAAATCAATGTGACAACAACATTAGTGATTATCTTCTTTCAGGTCTTAGGAATATGGGAAATATGGGGATATCTCTTCCCTGTGGTGAAGAAAAACTGAAAGAAAAATGCAAAGTAGAAACTACACCTGGAAAATTTCTCCTGGAATGCTTTTTTCCATTTCTTTTCTTCAAAAAGCAAAAGGTTTGTTCTGCTGGAGAACAATTACAGGGACTGTAAGAAGGCTGAAGTTGAAAGCTGTTGGGAGGTCCAGGAATGCCTGTGATGGTCCTTTGCCTGCCCATTTTCTCTCTGTACTGAGCACCTTTTGTTCTCTGTCAGCAGAACTTCAGCCAAATTGTTCTTGCTTGGTAGCAGCAGCTGGATCCAAAGCCTTGAGTCTGAAACAGTTTTAGAAGTCCATGAAGGTGTAAATAGGAAGAAAGCACTATTATTTTCCTGTGAGACAGGAAATGTGATGCTGCAAGTCTTCTTTTAAGTCAAGGCTGTCTCCTGGCTGGTGCGTTTGGCCTTTGGTCGCATGCACATTTTTGAGTATGCACAGTGCCCTGTGTGCAAGCTGGAGAATTAAGATATGCAACAACTTCTGCCAAGGCTTTTCCGTTTCTCATCTGTACATCCCTTTACATAGGGTTCTTAGGGGAATGAACTAGTACTCAGCTATTCAAATAGGTATTAGGGATTAAAAAAAGATACTAGTCAGTTACAGAAATAAATAATGAACTCTAAACATACATCTGAGTGAAGTACAATTTATTTGCTTTGAATCAAGTCACCCAGAGAAGTAAAATTTATTTCAGATAAAAGTATTTGTGCAGATATAGAACATGTCTATTATTTATATCATACAAGCATTTATAATTTCATGGCTGCACAAAATTATCAGGCTGTGCCAAGAATACAGAGGACTGCACCTAATTCAGTGATTCTATTTCAAGAAAAGCCCCTAATGGTACCACATGATATAGCAAAAATCAGTTTATAATGTAAAGTTTGAACATTTGATGAAATGAAAAATAGTTTTTATGATGAATTTTGCTTCCTTTTTTTCAGGGGTTATTTTTTGCTTAAAAACTAGTGTTTAATAGAATAAAAATGGATTATTGGGGGAACGTCCACTGCATGTGCTATAACTTTTTAGTACATCAGATTTCTTCTAAAAAAATTCCTGGGGAAAAAAGTGCAATTGTATAATTTATGAGTTTGGTCTTTTGAACATTTATGCTTTTAAAAAAGTAGTCTGAGAAACGCCAGTTTGTGTCTGTTCTTCAACTGTGTAATTCAATTCCAAAAGTGGGCTCTAGCAGACAAAGATTTTAATCTCCACAAGCACATGTAATAGATGCCTCTCACCTGAATGTATTCTAGATGACCAATTGCACCATTTGAAAGGAACTGATGTCTCAGCTGCTTCCATAACCAGATGCTTAATGTTCAGGAAAAAAAGGTAGTAGTAAAATTAAAAAAAAATCTGCTCATTTAGGTGGAATAAAACAGGTTCTAGGAGTAATTGGGGACTACTTCACTGCCTGTAAGAATTCATCAAGGCAATCTTTTTGCCTAATGATCCAGCCATGGTTATAAATTACAGCACCATTGTAGTTTCAGCTAGCTTTTGTTTCAGCAAAAGAGAAGAAAAAAGTGTGTCTTAGAAAATTATCTGGTATTTAAAATATTGTTTTAGTAAGTTTGAAGATTTGAATTATATTTACTTTCCATTGATACCTCTACTTGTCATCTCAAAAACATTTTATCCTTTCTTTTACAGCAGGTAAAGCCTGAGATGTCTTTGTCCTGTACTTTAAAAAGGGAAGGTGAGATTTCCAGTACCTGATGTCAGAGATTCAGATGATTTACAAGAGATTGCGTGTAAGAAATTCCATTTAGAACTTTATTCAAATAGTCCTGCAAAAGTTTTTTACCTAAATGAATGAAAATAGGAAACAATATCAACATAATAACTGTGTCCCACTGCATATGATTGAGTAGGTTAGAGTTGACAAATATATGGTAGAAATCATGAACATTTCTAGATGAATTTATTGAAAAAAGTTATTTTTTATCAAAACTAAAGAGAATGTTTTTGTCAAAAATGAAAATCAAAATATGGTGAAGCTTGATGATGCCAGGAAAATATTTACTCTGTTGAGGACACACAAAGCTGTAAAGCACTTTAGTAGGAAACACAATGGAACTGTTAGAACCACTAATCAGAATTAGGTACAAAGAAACATATTTTGATTATTTGAGCCTTCTAAAAAACATAATTAATCCTTTTACTTGCTGAAGAAAAATCCTGAAGGTTGGATGTAGAGACAGCTTCTTAAAAAACTCATGATTTTGGGAGGATGAGAATCCAAAAACTTGGATACTCTAATATACGCCTGATTTGGAGATTATCTTCCCCTAGAAAATTATGAAATGCAGGAAAAAATGTCATGGTATTTTAAAACTTCTAAGCCACTTGAATGAATCTAGAAAGTACATCTACTGATTACTTATCTAAGAAGTAATAGAAATAATTTGCCAGTGGCAAACTGCACTCTGAAAAAATATCAGCAAACAATATAGACTAAAATGGTAACACTTCCATTCATTTTTTTTCTCTTAGAAATGCACTCAAGAATTTATAAAAATACTTGAAAAATTACTTTGATTAATCCATATTCATTTACTTACTCATCATTGTTAGAAAAATGTGTATGAAAAACGTTTGCAGAAAAAATACGTTTGCAGTAGATGAAGCTTGAAATAAAGCCCTCTATTATTCAGACTGAATTGAATCAGACATAGCATCACACTTGCTAGGATTTCTAGATTTTCTTTCTTTCTACCTTGATCTTTTACTGTCCATGTCTCACTGAATATCAAGGGGATGTAACCACTTCTAGAAATAAGAAATACATTCAGATTTTATTCTTAAACATAAGAATATTCAGATGGATTTTTAGTCTAACTTTGCCATGTGCTGCAGTTTATTATAGCAAAATTATTTAGATATGGAGTAGAAGATTTCTGCTTGGGATCTGATTGGTTGAAACAATAGAAAAAGCTGCTGAAAAGTTCCATGTTAATATTTTTTTAGAAGGAATAGCCTTTGTGGAAATATTTCTTGTTTTCTCCATACTATAATAAGTGGTTCTATTTAAAAATATGATTATGAATTGTTAATGATTTTGCCCTTTACCCAGGCCTAATAAAACCACTTGATTATTGAAAATAGTTTTAAATAAAAATCTTAGAAAAAAGATACCATATAAAAACATAAATAACCCTTAAAAATAGTTGACTTTTTTTTCTATGAAAAAGGAAAACATATAAAATATAAAAAAATATTTTACAACATTTTTTCAATGAAAATATGTCATCTCATTGTCATTAACCTCGCAATGTGTCTTTTCAATAAGTAGTTATGCTTCAATTTTGAGTCTCAGGAGAAAATCTATTACCTAACATCTCATCTCAGAATTCAGAATTGAGAAGGATATATTTGCTGAGCAGCAGTACTTCAAACTCTGTTACTTTTTTCTTTGTAAGCCTTTTATGACTTTTCCATAAAAAAAAGAAAACCACAGTTGTTGAATAATAAGAAAAAAAAAGAAACTAGTACATGACTGAATATTTGCCACATATTGTATTCATTTCTACTTAAGCCAGGTAAAGTGGTTTGGGAATTTTTCTTTCTTTCTATGTTTTGGTTTGGTTTTTTGTTTGGTTTCTTGGGTTGGCTTTTTGATTTTTTGTGGGGTTTTTTGGTTGTTGTTTTGTTTTGTTTTGTTTTGTTTTGTTTTGTTTTGTTTTGTTTTGTTTTGTTTTTTTCATGTTATGACCTTCTTGAAGCTAAGGAAATATTCTGCTGGAGAAAGTGGCTGTACAACAGTCCAGGCTCCCATCATCCATTTGTGAGTCAGTTCCTGACCCTTGCTTTGCAATAAAACATTTAGTCACCTTCCTCCCAAAGCTTTATCAAGATGGGTTTGATTTTGGTGTAAACAGTGACATTATTGAGTGGCAAATAATCACTATGACTCCCGTGAAACCTGAAAGTCAGTCATTTCTCATAGGAAGGCTGATCGATGCCTTCTCTTTTCTGCATCCAGAAAAAGTGCCAATTATTGCTGCTTGCGCACAAACACACACTCACACACACACACTCACACACATGCTATATCACCTTTTAGGATTCGAAGACTACAGCATTAAATTAAAGTTTAAAATAATTAACTAAAAAATTAATGAAACAATTTGGCAAGGAATCAAGAGAAATGTGAGGGTTTTGAGAGGGAATGAATAGACCCGTCTGTTGAAAGTGAAGGAGGTAACACTAATACGGGAGATACCTTGGGCTGAAAGAGGCTGAAGAAAAGTGGCCCCAGCCTGAGAATTGTGAAAGGCCTTTAGGACAAGGCAGGTCAGGGATAAGATTTCAGGATAACTAGTGAACAGTAGAATCACAGTTGTACTAACAGCATTCTTGGCTTTTATGGTGTGAGCAATATGATGAAACCAAGGGCCCCAGCCGGTAATTTTCCATGGGGAAGAGTATTGGTGTCCAGTGCCCAGGCACTGGCAGTGGGAGCTGTGGGATAGCCTCTGTGAGGAGAGGATGGGGTGGCCCTGAGTGAGATAGAAGAAATAGCAAATAAGAGCTTTGAGGACTGACCCCAATGCCCCATTCTCTGTCCCCCAGCACCACTCAGGAGGGGAAGATGTTGAAGAATAAGAAATGGAGATGTGAAAGGAGGCAGGAGAAAGGTATAGCTTTAATTTTTATTTTTGTTTCTTCTTACACAAAGCTGTTTTGATTGGCAACAAATTAATTTTTTCCTAGTCTTTATCTCAGTCCTTGAGCTTTTGCTTCATGTTTTCTCCCTCATCCTCTGGGTGAACAAGGGTAAAGGTGCATGTGGGTGGGCAGCTGGCAGGTGCTGGTCATTGTCAATCCGTTGCAGGAAGTAATGTTTTCAAGTTTTTCTTCTAATGTTTCTGTAATTGTTGTGGTTTAACTCTGTTTAATTGTGCCTAAATCTTAATTTCAGTCAATAGTATGGAGCAGTCTTTCCATATTTGGAACACACAGGTTCAAATTACATTTATAGGTAGAGTGACAGGGCAGGTCTTTTTCTGTTAGTAGAGAAGTGTTCAAAGTGCCTTAATCACCTACCTGTCATTATAGCTAGGCCTCACTGACTGCTTCCTTGACTGTCATGGAAATTTTCGATGCATCAAGAATAGAAAATTAGCATTAATTTATAATGAAAATACTCTTTTTTATCCCCCCCCAAATGTGTTAGTGGGGTTTAATATAGTTCTAGCTGCAGCTGCAAGCAGAAGCTCCTATAATGGTTGACTCTGCAGCTGGGTTTCACATGCCCTGTGTAGGAGAGTTTTTACGGAGTAGCAATTAATTTCTTTAAAGGTGAACATGTTTTTTGGCACACAGTTATGGAAAATGCAAACTGTTTTTTGGCGTTGCTGTGGTTATGACTAAATAGCTACTGTTGAATGCTTTTATATGCTGGCACAAAGTTCTTGTTGTAGTGCTATTGCAGTTGATTCTGTGTTATTCCTGCCTTGGCAGTGCCCCTGTTCTATCAAAACAAGTGTGTATTGCACATGAAAAAATGCAGTTTCTAAAACTGACTTCAGTGGAAAGATTGCCTTAGATAATGTGGTCCTTACTTTGCTTCCATAGGCATTAAATGCCTCCCCGGCACAGCTGTTACCTCATCTGAAATATGTTATTCTTATTATTCATATTGCTGTAGTGCCCAAGAGCCAACAGAGGAGAGTTTTCTCTGTTTAGATGTCATACATAGAAAAACAGACACACTTCAGGAGCTTACAGTAGGGATCGCAGAGGCCTTGGATACCATATAAGAGGTGTGGCAAACTTCCCAATCTGAGATTCACTAAGAGATCACAAGAAATATATCCTGTCATTCACAATAAGCCCCCTGTTACTCCTGCTGACACTGCTGTGAATATTCCATCCAATTCTGCAGCCAAGGGCAGGAAAAGGAGTAGCACACATATTGTGGTGGCATTAGCAGATGTTCTGTTCTGTGCTCGTTACTGCTTTTTTACTCTATTTTAAAATAGAAATGAATACATATACATAAATAGACACTTTAAACTGAGAGTATGTTTAAAGGAATTTCTTCCTGATTTCTGTAATCAACAGGAGTTCTGCCATTCATTGATTTATATTTGAGCAATGTGAAGTTCATGATGATGTATTTCTTACATCTTGGATTTAAAAATGATACACTTTAACATTGCAATTTTTTTTCCTTTCTAAGTAATAATAAGAACAGTTATTAAGATTCTGGAAAAGCACAGCTGTTCAAATTTGGACAAATACATAAACAGGATTTAAAAGGCGAGAATTATTGACATCAATAAAATTCTTCATCAGTGTTACCTGACTATTTATAAATCTGGGTAATCATTTTCAAAAGTGCATTTCAGATAAACCACCTGAATTTAGGGTTGAATTATTATCTGCCATACTGGAAACACAGAAGACATAATTCACAACTTTTCACAACTTAAATTATTATTTAATGGATAATGCACAAGACTGAAAGCTTTTTTTCCACATTCTCCTGGGCATGTTGATAAATCATACAAGTAGTTTTATATCCTGTAATTTTCTACAGTGCTTGTAGAATCATCTTCAGTTTACCTTTTTTTTTTGGCGATTGAAAATTACATTTTTCTTCATGGATTAGTATTTCTTTCTTCCTCCTTTCACATAAGGTTACTTGAAGTAATGGTTATATCTAAGAATGACAGTCATCCCTTCTAAAATGAAGAGTTACTCATAATAATGTTTAGTTTACATGTACCTTTATCTTAATATTCTTATTCATACCATCAAGCAGAATAACAAGAATTACAGGATCTTTTGCAGTAGCTGCTGTAAAAACTGCTAGCTGTTAAATTAACCAATGAGAAGATAGAGAGCAGTTCTAAACTAAAAATTATTCAATTGCATGGAAAAATTGGATGTTCAATTTTTTATCAAATATCTTTGCAAATGAAGGGTAGGGGGTAGTACACAAGATTTCTCTGGAGTAGCTATCTGAAATACTAATTTTTTTTATTTGGTTTGTCTTTGTTCTAGTTTTCTTTGTTGTCCCCTCCCCACAAAAATAATAATCTGTAGTTTTCATGGTTTTTTTACAAAAAATATTTGACTGATTTATTCTTCTTCAATTAAGAGTTAAAGATTTTGTGAACATTTGATAAATCTTTTCATGGGCAATACAAACATTGAAGCAGCAACACTTATCAATGCCCTAGATAGCTTAATTTAAAGTGTTCAAAGGATGTTGTGCTCTTGCTCTCTGGGTTGAACATGAGAGTAAGGGTACTACTCTCATTCCCTTCCTTCTTTTTAGCTCCATCTTGGTTCAACTCTTACTGTATAAGAGGGACAAATATTTTATCATAAACCAGAAGTAAATGTCAGATGATGTGTTTGTGTCATGTAATCCTTCTCTATCAGTTGTAGTTTTCTATAAGATTAAGGGAGGATTCATATATCACTACTTCCTTATCTGGTGATTCACTGATATTGGTTAGAGAACATTATTTTATCTTTTCCATCACATTACTCATTGTTAAACAGAGATTTGTTTTGTAAGCCATGGATTGTATTTGAATCAAAGTGCACAGCACATTTTATATTTCCATGAGATATAAAACAAAGCCCTGGGAGATCATATTTTATATAAAATCTGTCTGGTGAAACAAAATTTCTATTAATGAAATGCCAGTGATTTTTCTTTGATTAAGAATATCTGGGTTTTACAGGCAATAATGGTAACCTGCCAGGTCAAGAGATGTTACAGTATCGACAAATTGCTTATCTTTTATGGAGGTATTTAAACCTACTTAGGTAAAAAGAAATTGAGCAACTCATATCATTATAATATAAATATAAATACTTTAAAATAATTTTTGGAAGGTTTTATTTTCTCTTTATTTAATTTTTTTTGCAGTAGGATGCTGAGGATAAAGAACAAACTCACACAATGCATAGTGTGCTGTATGCAAGAACCTCATAGGGAGAACCTCACTGACCTTACCCAGAATTTTGTGAAAGTTTTCCAGTATGTTGGTTTTAAGGAGCATGAAAACCCAAATTTCTAGTTTGTTTGAGCTATTTTATTTTTTAAATGAGATTCTTAATTTAACCATGAGGTTAAAGCACCATGAGCTCTTCAAAGAACTATTGTAATAATACTGACAGGGAGGGTAAGCTAGATTTCAGCTATCATCTATGATGGGAGCTTTGGCTCAGAAAGCATGTTAGGACAATGAATAATTCTAGAAAATGGGACAAAATCACGTTTATATACATTTTTATTATAAAGTATCCTCTTTTACCTCGTAAGGAGACTGTCTTTCCATGTTTTTCTACTCAAAGAAGTTGAGGAGATCTAGTGTTTATGGCACTCAACATTGTTTCTCTAACTTCCTAATATACAGGGAATCTCTACTCAGTTTCAGAACATATATTTAAAATACCAAAGTAGTTTCAGACAACCTGAGAAAGAAAAGAAAAATATTTGTGTAATTAAACAACATACGTTCTACGTTGGCCAAGCAGAGTTCATATAATTTAACTTTTGCCTGTGTTCAGGTTAATTTGAGTGCACTTGCATAGCTCTCCTGATAGGGTATGAAAGTGTAAAGAATTCCTGGTTTTGTTGTCCTTTCTGGGGTGAATAGAAAAAATCACAGATTTTGTTTCAGTGCAATGTTGGATCCATATTTTTCCTTAGTAAACTCTCAATCAGATCAAGTGAATAGCAACATAAAGAGATTACCTATTCTTTTCAAAAGTTCAAAGCTTCAGATAGTTGATTTTTCTAATAGGCTAAAGCTGCACTTCTTAAAGGTTTTAAGTACATGAGAACTCTCAAGTAAGTCAGAGAGTTTGTATATACAGTTGCAACTGCATCTTGTTCAAGATTTTAATCATGTGGAGCTTAAGTTGCAATCCAGTGGTAAAGTGAAGAGACATAGTCGTAATTTAAATACATCAGCATTCCAAATTTGCAACCAAACACTTATGAAAGGCTTATTTCCTCAATTTACTTTCGGAAAATTCTAGCAGAGCCTAATGATAAGCAATGTCAGATGTGTTATTACCCCACTGGGTGAGAAGTGACAAATCACTGCTTTATACAAGAGCACTGTGTCCCTACACAATGTCGTGGCAAGGTTTCCAACCAGGAAGAATTAAGATATATTAGTTATAAACAAGATGTTGTTTAATCAGACAGTTCCAGCTTCTGCTGGATATTTGTGTTCCACTGCATGTGGTTTTTTTTATGTATAATACAAATCTAAAGATAGTCCTGCACAGGGCACAGCAGAATACCTGAATCGTCTTGTGTTTGTGTTGCTATAACTTCCCCTGAGTTCCCAGTAGTGTTTGGGGCATGGATGTTTGTTGAAGCATTCTATTTGGAGCACGTTAATTTGAGACAAGTTTGGAAATGAAGGGTTTAATCTCCTTATCTATACGTTGTTAAATTTTTTCCCCTCAGAATGGCTACAGTGTAAGGATATATTCCATAACTGAAGGAACTATTGTTATTCAGGATGGAGGTTCTGAATTAGACAAGCAGGAAAGTTATTAGAAGCAGGATGGTTTCACATGGGAAAACCTGCAGCTATTGTCTGACTTTTGTTGTTACACTTTTTCTAAAGGAAAACCTGAGGACATTTGGAGAAAAAAAAAGAGGTGATTAAGTATTGGGTTTTGGGTTGGATGAAAGACAAAGAGTGCGTTTGCAACCTGCTGAGGCCACAGATATAAATAAACTGTTACTTCAAGGTATGGGGACTGATGATTATAAATATAAGAGTACTGTGGAAAACAGAATTGTAATCTTACAGGATATAGTGCTGAAGAACTGGGAGTCTTAGAAATGGCTTAGTTAAGAGGTTATCAAATTGTGGCTTTAATCCTGCCTAAGAATATTAAAGATATAATCCAATCAATCTAGTCTTCAATTTGCTATTAACAGTTTAATGTCTACAGTCCTTGGTTTGGGAACTGTGTTTTTGGGGCTGGCACTGGAAGCTAGCTCTGTATACTCTGGGCATTACCTAGCATTCATTGTTGTCCTTCCAGAAATTGTGAAAAAAGTAGTAGCAAAAGGATAAGCTATTTAGGAAGAACACCACTTTCAACAGATCCTGTGATCTGCTCTCCATGTAGGTATTTTGGCACCTACAGCTGTCATGTTACAGATGGAAGAGGATATAGTCTTTACTATTACTTACCTATATTTGTTTTTGGATTTGCTGCTCAGGATTTTTTTTTTTTTTTACCTTTCCAAATCTGCTGATGCGATCTATTTTCAAAACCTCCTCTGGTTTTGAAACCGCCAAATTCCAGAAATTTTGAAAACACATTTTGAAAAGTAATATGATTTTCATTATTAAATGTCTATGTAAAGGAATTTTCTTTTACCTGTTAAAGTTGAACTCTTACTGTTTTTATCAAGCACTCCCTATTCTTGCTCTGAGGAATTAAGTGAATTTCATTTTGTATTTGTCTTAGCCACTGACACCATGAGTTTGTAAACTTTGATCATATGTCTTGCCCATCTACTTTCCAAACTGGAGAACCAGAATCTTTAGTCTGTCTTTGTAACATAGCTGCTTTATTGCTTTTAGCACATCAGCCAATCTCTAACATTGCTATATCTGTCCTGATATATCTGCAGAGACCAGAGCAACATACACCATTTGGGATATGGACACCTCTTGGTTTTATATGACATAAAAATTATTCATTTGTCTTGGTCCCAATATTCTTCCAAATATCTTGTTGACTTTCTTTGCTGCCATTGCATACATATCTTGTGATTTCAGTGAGCTGTGGATGATCCAAATGACTCTGTCCTGAATTGCAACTGCTGCTTTTGTGGTTGACATTCCACATAAATGGCTTCATTTATTTTTTCCTAGATATAGTATTATCTTATATTGCTCTACAGTGAAGAGTATCTAACACATCTTTCACAATATCTTCATAAGAAAACTGAGGAACTATGGACAGGATGAGTGGACAGTGAGATGGATGAGAACTGACTAAATGGCAGTCCTCAGAGGGTCATGATCAAGGATATGATCATGAACAAGGAGGAGTTAGGGGCCTGTCACTAAAGATGACCCCCAAGATACTGGACTCAATACTGTTTAACTTATCCATGACTTGGAGGAAGGGGCAGATGTCTCCTCAGCAGACAACACAAAGATGGGAGGAGTGGCTGATACCCCTGACTGCTGTGCAGCCCTTCAGGACAGTCTTGACAGGCTGGAGAGATGGAGAGAGGACTGTCTGAAATTCAACAAAGGTAGGTGCAGGTTTGTGCACCTGAGAAGAATTAACTCATGTGTCAGCACAGGTTGGGGGCTGACCTGCTGGAAAGCAGCACTGTGGAGAAGGAGCACCTGCTGGAAAGCAGCACTGTGGAGAAGGAGCTGGGGGTCCTGGTGGACACCAGGCTGTCCATGAGCCAGCCAGTTAAATCCTGCCCCAAGGAGCATCCAGTCCTGTTCTGTGATTACAGTGTGCTTCCCACTACAGGGAGTCTGATTCTGATTCTTGGCTGGATTGTGGGCACTCTTTTAATGGTAGTGAGTATTTAAGAAGACAACTTGAAGCATGAAAGTATGGCCATAATTTTCAGGCTATATGATCTCTCTGTTCACTTACAGCACGTCTTTAATGTGTTTGTGTTTCAGTCTAGTGGCTTGACCGTACCACAGATAAACATGCCAACTCTGTTTTAAAACTAGCTTGCCTGAGGACAGGCAGCAGTTTAGCCATGGTAATTGGGGCTTTCTCTGCTCAGTAGTACCTTGTGTGTGCCTTTCATAGTTCTTACAGCTGTATCCTTTGGTACATGATCCTGCCTAGACGCAAATTTGCCCCAAAATTTCTTGGCAAAGGTGCAGAGTGGACTACTGGAAGAACAAAATCCAGGTTTGTATTAATATATTTTTGTCTTCTTTAACTCTCTGGAGGCTATTTTCATTCCTATTGCATCTCAATAAGGCTTTTAACATATGCATGGTACACAATTGAGAGCACTACAGGCAATGGTTGCAATGCATAGAATAGCTAACCTGGTATTATGTGCTGGGGCATTAATGTGCAAGAATATTAGCAGTAACAGTTACAGAAGACAAGCAGTCTTTGTTTTAGATGGAAATTGAAGGAAAAAAAATAAAGGAATTGTTTCTTAAATGAAAGTTTTACCAGCACTCCACATTTAAATACTGTAAGTGATAAATTTAGAAAAGACCTAATGTTTTTCTATTAAGCTGTTATGACTCCCTTCATCATTTCACAATGTAAAAGGTTGCAGACAGAATACTAAAGACAACTGTGGATCATTACTAATTCTGTTAACTGGATGATTAAAATGACAAGAACATCTGCAAACAACTGCTGCTAGTGTTATTGCTGTGCCTGAAAGCTCTGCTGTTGCTAAAGATCTGACAGCGTTTCCATTACTAAATCTCATTGTAATCCTCACTAGGTTTCAACCTGGATTTCATATTCTCAGTCCAAAAGACAGTTTTTTGACAACATTTGGAAATAACCATATTTTAGTTACAGAAAAGTGAGAGAGCCACAAACACTTGGTATTTTGTAAGATGCATTTTATGTTCTGAAATGTTTTAATGCTCCTAAAATTATTCAAGCCATAACATTTTTATGACTATCATGCATACTTGGTTATTATGAATAACAGGAAAATGTGAGCATTTGAAATGACAAAATATGTGAAGAATGTGGACATAGATTCTGCAGATATTTACACCTGTACTTAATTCCTTAAACATGAATACACCATCCCTGTTGATTTGGTGAAGCTGTTCAAGTGCAAAAATTTAAATGAACATGCAGATATTTTTTGGTGGTTGCTCCTGCAGAACTTTATTTCGATCCCTCTGGAAGCCAAACTGTTGCTAAGAATCATGCTTAATAGTCTGATTGCACACCCTGATTAACCTCAGGAAGACCCTGATTTCACAATCTAATACAGATAAAGTCACTATTAAAACTTTCATAGCCTGTGCATATAAGATGTAGATTTTCACTAGTCTCTTCTCACCCAGCAAGGCTGGATGGAAGTGACACTGGAGAGAGAGTTTTTGGTGGTCCCTCTGGGATTTCCTGCTGAAGTCCCATCAGCAGGGCTCCAAGGAAGTCTCAACAGTGAGAAATGTGCTGACTAAACGTAGGTCCAAATTCTCTTAAAGCTGAGTATGAATCTTATATCTTCCTTCCTTTCCTAATTAACAATTTCTAGAGCGCTCCAAAAAGTTAGTTTTCTTGGGTTCTTGATATTTCAACTGGTAACTGTGGACTTTTTCAGTACAGTAATTTTTCTTTACATGAAAGTGTTACTGAGAATTCTGAAAGCTGTATCATTGCAGAAGGAGGGCGACATGTTTTACCAAATCATGGAATGTATTTAAAAATGCATTTGTGAAATGCAATTAACTTTGAATATCTCCATTTGTGGAAAGTGTTCTTGCTGAGAAGATCTTTAGTTTATGATTATGCATATGTCCTACAGAGATCCAGTTCAGAAGCCTATAAACAAAATGGTGTTCTTTTTTTAATTACAGATTTGTATTTAATGGACTTTCCAGCATAAAGGCATATAAATATTATTTCGATACATGTCAGAAACATCCGTTTCTAAAATAATTTTTATATATATATATAAATATCAGGCTTCCTTTTTTCTTTGGAGAAAACAGACCAAGAGCATTCTCATTGGTTTTATTAATCTAGTTGTGAAATAATTGTCATCTAAATTAAAAGGCCATGTTTCCAGAGATTCTTAGCCCATGAGCCGAAATAAGACTAGAAAAAAGACAATATTTTTTCCATTTCATTATTACACTATGCAATGAAACATAGTTTCTCATAATTGTTTTCAGCTAAATTGTCACATCTCAATTCAAAGTATATCCTAATAAACAACCCGAATATAAATGTATGAATTGTACAATAAAACACTTTGTGTTAATAATAGGAGATATAAATCTCTTACCAATCCAAAATTGTGTGCAATTCTGCTGCAGATTTATTTTAAAGTGAGGATTTAAATGGAGAACAATTTGCATTCATTTCAAATGATAGCTGAGGACAGCTGATATATACTGAAAATATATAAAAACTATTGTTCTAGTCTTGTCAACACATCGACTTAATCCATAAAATAGTGGGAAAAAATTGTCATTTCATAGTTTTGAGTTGCTAATTCAACTTTATTTGCCATAGTTGCAATATTTAGCAAGGTTCAGGCAAGTGAATTCAGGCAATTCACCTTTTTCCTAAATATAAGCAGTCATGAATATTTTTTCAAAGGAGGACTGTAGCTAATCCCTCTGCTTGCAGATACTATCTAATCCTGATTCTTCTCAACCCTACATCCACTTCCTAAGAAGATACTGAGCTTGCATATTTGTACTTTAAAGCATTAGCACAGCCTCCAGCACTGTCACAGAGTGAGGAATCTTGTCAAAACTGAAAAATTGAATCTTGTAATAGGCAGATTATTCAAATCAATTTTATTCCAGGTAAAATTAGAAAACCTGCAGCTTTAGGTTTTCTTTGCAGCTTTAGATTTTTTTTTTCCATTTTGTCTTCCTCCAGCAACACGAATTTAATTCAATCTAACAATAGTTGAATTGGGTCAAATTTTCCTGTATGTTACATTTCAGTCAGTTTACCACTTTTCCTTCATGGGGTTAAGATGTATTATAATTGTGTGATACTTTTCCATGCAATTTCTTGATCAAGTGTTGATAAAGACTACTTTGTAAGTTTCATCTCAACTCACTTTTTTTTCGGCTAAAATGGCTTAAATAAAGGCTATTTAGTAAAGAAAACATCTAGAAGAAGAAACTGTAACTAATCTGTGACTCTTTGTTGTCACCATTTGTTACCACCATTTTCTTCACTGTTTCCAAATGGTGCTTGCATTCCAGTACTTTCCCATGCATTGGTCCTTGTGCTTTGACCTTGGATTCAAATTCTCCCACCAGCCTTTGTGTAACTTGAAATAGGGATTACAAGCCTATTACTAAAATTTGAATGAGGAAGCAGAAATACATAGATGGTTTTGAAATCTTAGCACATAAATTGTTAGGAATAATCTTCTCTACAATGACAGAAGTCCCAGAACTGTTTTTTCTAATCTGCTTTCTTGCTACCAGGACACATTGTAAGTAATGTTGTGCAAACAGAATGAAGGTACTCAAAGAAATACTGATTTAAGTTTTTTTTCTTCATATAACTGAGCCACTAAGCTGCTTGGCCTTCATTTTGTTACGAACCAGTAGTAACAAGATGACTGAACAACAGCTTTCTCATTTAATGTGGGAATAGGGTTTTTTGGTCATTGTTCATATCAATAAATTTGCTCTTAAGTGTGAGGAGCTTGTGTGCATCTTCGCACAATCCAGCTTTTTGTATTGGTGGTTGTTCCTCGGTGGATCAGGAGTAGATGACTGCTAAGCTTGCTCGTGCACAGGAGATAGTGGATGGGCTAGAAAAATGTCAATTCAGTTACTAAAATTTGAAGAATCCAGGATGAATATGGGCATTCTAGAAACTGAGTTTGACATCAAATAATTTCTGTGGTTTTTTAAAAATCCTTTTATTGCTTGTTTTTTTGTCTGATTTTATTGGTTTACTTTTTAAACTAAATTATTATTGTGTGAAAAAATCTTAGGTAATGGTGCACACTACTTTGCTCTCTGATCAGGATACATTTACTGTTGTCAAACACTGCTTTTGGGATTTTGGAGAGAAAAGTGCTTTGCAAAGGCAGGCATTATTTTAATGGAACAAGTCTATTTTCTTTGTAACTACTTCCCCGCACTGAGTAATTTTCTACTTATTTTGTAAATCTATGTGTTGGAGACTTGTATTGTGACAGTTTATATTTCAAGTCTGATATCAAACTATCAATACAAGGATCAGTACTGTATTGTCAGAAATTGTTATGTAAATGTACTGAAAGCTTATGAAATTGATAGTTGAAGTTTTATACATATAATCCTCATTACAAGTACAATATAGACACGTTAAATGTTTTACATTTGCATACATACTATTGTATGACAAACAAAATATTTTCATTTTGAAACAAATGCAGAATTCTTTTTTTGAAAAACAAGTAGAAAACTATTTAATATATTTTGTCATGGTATAACTGGATAATCATACTGACTCCCAATCTGAGCTAAGCAATTTTTCACTGTCTTTGAATATTATGCTTGAAATAAGTAATACATGAAGGATGAAACCCAAAAAGAAATCAAAGCTTAAACTCATGCTGATCTATATAGAGAGTTAGGAACTTTGATGTTGCTTTAATCCACTTTTCTCCAGTTGTCAGATATTAAACATCATGGGGCACATCATGAGCTTGTGTAATTTGTTATAGTGCTATTGAAACTTAATAGAGCTGAAAGGCAAGCTGAAGGTCTGGCCCTATAACGCTTCAGCTAATGTACACAAATCTGTAGAACTGAGCTATTATGAGTCTCTTCCTCAGAAATGCCTTTCTCAAACACTTTTCTACTTGCATTTACAAAGGATATATCGTGTCAGATTTGAGGAAAGAGGGTGATGTCTTCTGCTAATTAGCTACCATAGAACCAAATGAAACCTGAATTGCAAAGTGTAGAAGGTCAACTTCTCTTGTTCCTATTCTGGCATTCATGCTTCTCCAATTTATCTCATTTAGCAAATGGTAAGAGGCCAGCTTTAACTTGCAATGAAGTTTCATAGTCCTAGCAATGGGAGTTGAACTTGTAAAAAATCCCTACCTGCTACCACTACTGTTTCAGGGGTTGGAGATTTTCACTGCCTCCAGGACATTGAAGACATCAGGAATTCAAAATCCATTTTGAATTGTACAGACAAAGATTCATGTATAAGTCAGCTTTCCGGAGAAAGCTGGTCTTCTGTCTGGTAATGTAACTAGGAGTGCTGTCTTTTTCCTAAAAAATATACTATTAGCAGACATAATTTTCTTCTATTCCATTAAATGAAATACTGAGGCCAACAGTGTGAGGTTCAACTAAGCCATGTGCCTAATCCTGCACTTCTGTCACAGCAACCGCAGGGCCACAGGCTGGGGGAAAGCAGCCCAGCAAAAAACGACCTGAGGGTGCAGGTTGACAGTGGCTGAACATTGGCTAGCATGTGCCCATGTGGCTGAAAAGGCCAGTGTCATCCTGGCCTGTGTCAGCAACAGTGTGGCCTCACCAGTGCCAAGTACAGGAGGACAATCCCTGTCCTGGTCCTGCTGGCCACACCTCAAATACTGTGTTCATTTTGGGCCCCTCACTACAAGAAGGACGTGGAGGTGCTGGAGGGTGTCCAGAGAAGGGCCGTGGAGCTGGGGAAGGTCTGTAGCACAAGTCTAATGAGGAAGAGCTGAGGGCGCTGGGGTGTTCAGCCTGGAGGAAATGAGGCTCAGGGGAGACCTTGTATTGCTCTCTACAAGTACCTGAAAGGAGGCTGTAGCCAGGTAGGGTTTGGCCTCATCTCTCAGGCAACCAGCAACAGGACAAGAGGAAATAGCCTCAAGAGGGAGGCTCAGGTTGGATACCAGGGAGAATTTCTTCACTGAAAGGGTTGTCATGTATTCACTGAAAGGGTTGCCTAGGGAGGTGGTAGAGTCACTGCCCCTGAAGGTGTCAGAAAAATGACAGGACCTTAGTGCCAGTCTGGTTGACAAGGTGGTGATCACACGAAGGTTGGACTTGATGATCTTGGAGGTCTCTTCAAACTGAAGTTTTTCTGTGATTCTGTGATGTTTTATGTTCAGGAATGTTAGACTGCCAACATCTCTGAATGAATATAATTTGTGGATATACTCTTTGCTCCTCTTCCCCCCTGCTTTGCAGGACTTTTGGGTGAGTCACAAGTATTGTGATCTATGATTTAATTGCTAGGATCTGATCATTGAAGTACAGCTTCATTCAAGTACAAGTGTGATTTTACTTTGACAGGAATATAGTTCCTGAACTTCATATGTGCTCTTTAATGAAAAGAAATGTTTCCACTGACATTGTAACTTGATTTGGAAATTAATTTTTGATGAGATTATAACTAGTAAATAGAAATTGAGATTTTAAAAAAATAATGTTTCTGAAGACCATTAAAACTTGAATTACACAAATTTAACATCATGATTGAACAGAGTCATACTAACAAAGTGTTGAGTAAGCTTGTTTGGTTTGTAAATTTTTGTTTGTTCATTATCTTTAAATATATGTGATGTGTTTGAAGGTGAAAGAGAAAAAAGAGCTAGGATCAAGTGTTGTGTATCTCTTGTTTCTCAGCAGCTCTCAATATTTTACAGAGCAAATAACATCTTGATAATTAAATTGCTTCCACATCTGTGCAGTGGTGTCAGCAGGATATTGCCATATTGCATATGTTTAACAAATTACACATAATTTGTCTTTATATTTTCATTATGGAAATTGCATTCATATTATTCAACAAGAAGTACCACCATGTAAGAATGAGACAAGAAAATGGAATAACAAAACTGATTTTGAATATTTGCAAGGTAAATGCATTTTTAAAAAGACAATAAAATCCTGCTTTGTCAAGTTTCTAGAGAAATAAACAAAGCTGATATTCTGAGGAAACTTACTAATGAAAATATTACTTACTTTTGTACTGTTGGAAGTGTTTATAGCATTAAAAGATAGAAAGGAAAGTGCAGTCCAAGGGGAATAGAAAACTTCAAGGTTTGATGAGGAGTGAGACTTGATGGAACAGCAGTGAATATGCCACAGAGCTTAGGGGCATAATTTAAGTTACTTGAAATTGCAGGTTAAATTTAATTGTGATTGTTATCAATTGTTTAGTGAAAACTGTTTTTTGATAAGTAAACCTCTATGGGGTTTTTTTTGGATGAAGAAGAGAAGTAAACAAACCATCCCGAGAATAATTTTAAACAGTGGTTGGTTAAAAAAAATTATGGAAAATCGGCTCTCCTCCCCTGTTTGGTGTAATGAAACTATTTTTCTTTCAGGCAGCTTTAGTCAATACCCTCTGTCTGTAACAAAGGAACAGATTTTAATTTTTTTTCTGTTGCTCAAAGTTAGCAAAGTACATACAGCTGATATCTCGAGGTAAGAACAATAACACCTGAGAATACAGTTCCTTATAGATTAAGGCAGGTCGCTCTGTTTAAATATTTGCATGACTGCATCCTCTTAATTCTTATTCTATCAATTTGCATCCAATTTAGAGTGGTGCCTCAGGTGCTCATTGATTTCTGTTCTCTGTTACCAGTCTCCTTTCTTTCTGGCACTAAATATAAACAGAACATAAAAAATGAAGTGTTCCCTGCAGCTTTTCCTGGTAAATAATTTTATTACTTGGCATTAATCTAGACTTTTAATTAGTAAAGAAGTATACTGATGAAGGTTTCTCTCTCTTGATGAGGAAAAAGATGGGTAGATACCACAGAGAACAGAAGCTGAATTTGGTGGGGAGAGAGGAATATCTCTGATTTCTGTGAACATTTATATTCCTATGCTGACAGGATCCAGGCAGCAATGCAGTTTAACAGCAGATGAGGACATGTTCTGGTCTCAACAAGAGCACCTACTTAATGGTCAGCACTTATAGAAGGGAGCATGATTGCAAGGCCCTTCGGAGAACTTGGCTAGGAATGAGATGGTATCTTCAGGAGTTATATTCTCTGCACTTAGTCTCTAGTGCCCCTCTAGTGACATCTTTGCTGTGTCCTGTTTTAGCTCTTGCATCCTTTCCATCTTTTTTCATATGAGCCCCAAATTCAGGAACCAGGCTTTAGCAGAACTACATACTGTATCCTGATAAGATTTTTTAACAGTGGAGGAAATTTTGAGGAGAACTATTTTCCATAGAAAATTATGATTTTTCCTCATTCAATGAAAATATTTGATCTTTGAAAAGCCCCAGTAAATCAACCTTCCTTGACTTTGACACTTAAGAAAATTTTTTCATGAACTATGAAATAGATAATCTGGATTTAGCCAGTGCTGATGGCTTTTCCTATTTTGTGGTCCTGGGCCTAAATTCTGGGGATGGCTCTCCTTGATTTTGTGCTTCTTTGCCAATGCAAATTTGCGGTAGCACTGTTCTCTTTCATGAGCATTGTTTTTTACAACTTTCTGGGGGAAAAGGTGCATATGGACACCATCCCACTCCAGTGGAGAGTTGTTATGCCAGTGAGGCAGGTGCTCAGAGCCTGTGCAGAATAATTGCCTGTATTCAGCCCTGGTGGGACCTCATGGGATGTGCTGTTCCCAGTTCTGAGCTCCCCTGACAAGAAGCACATGGAACTGGTTCCAGTGTTACCAGGACACTTAGGTGAGCATACGATGCACAAATAGAGTCTGAGTGGACTGATCCTTCTCCGTCTGAATAAGACAAGACTAAAGGAAAACCTGACTGCTGTCTTTAACTCTTGAAGGAGAGGTTATAGAGAAAATTGAGACAACCTTGGCTCAGAGATGTGTGGTAAAATGACAAGGAAGAGTGGGCACAAGCTGTAGCAAACCAAAAATATAACTCAAGGGAGGAAAAATACATTCTCCAAGAGAATGGTTAAGCTATGAAAAAGGTTGCCCAAGGCTGTGTAGTCTACATCTTTAGAAATATCCAGAGACATGGATAACTTGACAACCCCTTAGAGACTGAATTGAACTTTAAAGTTGATCCTGCTTTGTGTAGGGAATGGATAAGATGACCTCCAGATGTCCCCTCCAGCCTAAATTATTTTGTTGTAGTGTGACCTTTGCCATTTCCCTAGCTGTTTAAGGACAGAACAGGGATCTTGCTACCTACCTCAGAGTACCTTCTTCCTCCCACTCCTGGATAGATTGTTATCCCACATAAAGCTCCCAGTTGTACTTCACCAACAGTTGAACAACAGAGATATGTGAAAGATTATAAAGGCCTGATTTTTAACAGATAGTCATCATTATTAATGAGCACAGCCCAAGGAGGAGGAAGAAGAAAGCATTTTAAATTCAAACCAAAGTATAAAAATACTTTCACTGACTCTGTTCTTTCTGTGGGGGAAAATAAAAGTGAAAACCAATGCTATAGCTATAGCTGTTTGCCCCTGCATATTTTATCCATCATTACCTGCATATAAATTGTGCACAAATAGAGAAATGAGGGACATGCAGCTCGATTGTTAACACTTCAAAGAAGATTCTTCATCACTATGGGAGATATCAGACATATTCCACTCCTCCAAATCCTTGAGTGTGAAGATCTGCAGCTTAGAATTCAACCAGTGGTTTTCAGCTTTTGACACCGACTGCCTTTATGAAGTAGAACTGAAGGAGTTTGAATGCTTGTAATGGATCCCTCTGAGAAACAGTATAATTGGTATGGCATTGGTCTGCTCTATTCCCTCTGCCTTTAGGGTAACTACTACATTCTCAGATTTCCCTTAAGATGAAAGGACTTTGGCTGACAGATGCCCTATACATTGAATGCATTTCTATAATCCAAGCCTGTATGAGGAGGAAAAAATTTTCTGTTCCCCTAGAGTTTTAAGAACTGTGAATCACATATCTGAAGAGAAATAATACCTTTCTAGCTATAACTCAAACCTATTTCCCTTTTTATTTTATTCACTACTGTTAAATCAACACCTTACAGTGGAAGAAATTGCTAACAGCTACATTGCTCAGATGGATGTTCATGTGCATCACCTTTTGTTTCAATGGTGTTTGGAGGTTTAGCTCCAATTTTCTTCTTTTACCCAAAATACTGCTGTCTGAACACTGTTGCATTGGGTTGTGATAGCATCTGAGCAGCACATGGAATATTTAGCATTCCTTCCCTTTGGTAAAACTATTTTCTTCTTTTCCATACTTCTCTGCCTTTTTCTTAAGCTCTATTATTTTTATCTAGTTATCCTTCAGAACATATTCTTTGTACTAGTTTTTATTTGCCTCTTTTTTTCTTTGTAGTTTCATTGCTCTTTCCCAGTCAGCTTTTTGTCCTTGGCATTTAGACAAAATTTCCAAATCTGCTCTGTACACCAGTACAGACTTCAGAGTGAAATTGTAGCATGGATAGATTTTGAATGATGCAAGGAACTGAATAATTCAATTAGCCGGGCATTATCACAAAGAAGCTTGAGAAATGCATAGGAAAACCCACCAAAACAAGAGTGTAGCATGTTTGCCTCTTTGAAGACAATGTTCCCTTCCCTGAAATTTTATTTTGTACAGTCAAGATCTTTGCTGGATTCTCTACATAAGAAATACGGTTTTGTTTGAATCTTGCTCAGACTAGGTCACTTTTTGAAACAGATGAGAAGGGTTTGGGTTTTTCTCAAAAGTTCTAGAATGTGCATAATATCACAATAGAAATAGCAGTGATCTCTTCATATGTAATGAGCTAATGTTGGGAGACCAAATTCTAAATACAATCAACTGCTGATGATCAGATAATTACAGTGGAGTTCAGAACAAAAGTCATAGGCAAAGAAAGATTTGTAACAGATGTAGTGGGGGAAAAAGAAAGATGGAAAAGAGCATATTTTTTGTGTCTTGACAGGATTTTTCTTTGCCAATTTCTTTTTCTTGAGATAAAAGTACTCTTTTTTTTGTGGCTTGTGTTTCTTTATTTTATCAGCATCTTGCTGGAGTGCAGAAAATGCCAATTTTTTTTTGCCACTGTGCTTTAAAGAATAGCTTTCAGAGAGGATGGTGCAAGTGCAACACTCAAGTATTCACTAGAAAAAGTAACAAAGACACTACAATGGTAAAAGTTACATCACTTGAGAAAAAGCATACAGAAGTATGCTTGACATAAGAGACCAAGTGCCAGAAAACCTGTACACTGTCTCGAAAAATGTCAAGGTTTTCTTCAGAGCAGTTTGCATGGTGCTGTATTTTCAATTTGTGACAAAAACATTGTTGCTATGACACTGGTGTTTTAGCTATTGCTGAGCAGTGCTTAAAGGGTCAGGGCCTTTTCTGTTCCTCATGGTAGCAAGGAGGCTGGGGGTGCACAAGAAGTTGGGAGGGGACACAGCCAGGACAGCTGACACCAAATGTCCCAAGGGATATTACAGGCCTTATAGTGTCATGCTCAGCTTATAATCTGGGGGAAGATCATGGAAGAGAAGACATTTGGTGTGGTGGTGATATTTTTCTTCCCAAGTAACTGTTTGCATGGAGCCTTGTTTTCCTGAGCATAGCTGAACACCTGCCTGCCCGTGGGAAGTGGTGAGTGAATTCCTTGCTCTGCTTTGCTTGGGACCACAGTTTTTGCTTTCCTCAATAAACTGTCTTTGTCTTACTTCACAGGTTTTCACACTTTTACCCTTTTGATTCTCTCTCTTAACCCACTGAGGGGGACTCAGTGAGCATCTGCATGGAGCTTGGCTGCCCAATTTAAACAACAAATACTGTAATCACAATGCACTTCAACTAAAAGATGTGGTTCCTTTATTGAGTGCCTGAGAAAAATACGTGATCCTTTCACAATTTAATTATAGCAAGCTGTATTAATTGTAAATAGGTTAGTAATTCGAACTAAATGACAACAAACAGTCAAGAGAAAAAGGCGGAAAAACAAAACAGTAGAAAAGAAGAAAGGAAAAAAGAGTTGAAATATTTCGGAAGAGATTTCAGTCTCCTCTATCTGGTGCCTCTGTTTTTCTCTCCTTTCATTATCTTTGGTCACTTGTCTAGATCATAGCTCTTAGAGATGTTCAGAGAACTGACAGGTCCATTAGTTCCTTGAGTCCATTGATTCTCATTCTTCCTTTAAGGCCACTGTCAAGAAGGTATAAAAATTGGTAAAGCTCTTTGGCTCTTGAAGTGCTGGTTTAATACATTATTTTAGAAGGTGTCCAATTAGATGCTTTAAATGTACAGCTACCATATCACATAAAAGAAGTTTTGAACCTTATGCTGCTTTTTGTTTTTCTTCCTCCCTGAGTTGTAAACAAAAATAAGTCTGTGAGAAGAACTGAGAAAAGTATAGACCACTGAATACTCCCTCTTTGTGGAGTCTTATATGCCTGTGTCAAATTATTAGCATTTTTCTTCATTAGGCACAGCAGTACATGTATTTTATATTATTATTATTATTATTAGTAGTAGTAGTAGTAGTAGTAGTAGTAGTAGTAGTAGTAGTAGTA
>JAHLSL010000009.1:28130759-28153907 GCA_025920805.1 Petroica traversi
TAGTAGTAGTAGTAGTAGTAGTAGTAGTAGTAGTAGTAGTAGTAGTAGCTTAGCATCTTTGAAACCTCTATCCCATTGGTTAACTTTGAGTAATAATTTTGAAAGTTATTAAGAAAGCAGTAGCTACAGGATATGAATATGCAACCACATGGTATTATCATATGAAAAATTTGGAAAGCAAGTCTAAAGCAGACAATTCTTCAAAGCTCACACAAACTATTTCAGATCTATCCAGCTACTTATTACATATTTGTTTCAGTACTCTAATCTAAGCATGTCGAGAGTGTGCTGTCCTTCCAGTATCACCCAGCTCAGTTGTACAGTGTGACAACTCACTCAAGGTCAGGAAAACAGCACCGTGTACTCTCTAAAATACAGGGAAAAGGATTGGGGGAAGGAAAGAAATAGGGGCACAGATTTCCAGGTTCAGGTTTATATGGAGGCTTCTGACACTTGGATGATTTGAACAGGTAATGTCCTGGCTTTGGTGGCAGGAAGAAGGAGCATGTACTTGGAGATGAGAACTTGTCAAATGTCACTGAGGATCGCCAGGCTCAATCCCATGGTAGTTATTTGAAGCTAACTTTTAATGTATACTTTATGATCACTGTTTTTGTAAACTGGAAAAATATTTTTGTGTTTTATTTTGTCCGATTTTCAGTGTGCCCTGCAAGGTCTTGTCCCTGATTCAGTCCTGATTCTTAAGAATGGAATCCTTCAATCATGTCCCAAAGTATTTTGTTGAACTTTTGATTCACAGGATTGTATAATTTTGAAATTGCATACAAAAGATATAGCTTAGAACTGTAATGATATATTATTGCTGACTGATTTTCCATTTAAAACTAAAGTTACAAGTGGCTTAGTTACAGTAAAATTTGTATTCAAGTGCTCGAAAGCATTAATCCTAAAATAAAGAGCTAAGTTAATAATAGATTAAATGAACACATGATCTGCTTCAGCACAGTAGGTGATCAATGTTTAATACACCCTTGCTAAGTTTATGTAAAGTCTAGCCACACCCTTCATTAAGACATGTTGACAGAGAAGTTCATTTACTTGGACAAATACCAGGATTCAAAATCCAACTCTTAATTATGTTTTATTATATATAGTGAGTGAATAAGAGTGTGGACATTAGCAGTGAATAAGACTGTGGACAAATTGATTAACTGCAATTAAAATGCTTGTGCATCTGTAAGACCATCCTACTTGTCTGAAAATTAATACTACTTTGATGTGCAGCAAAGCATTTACCCATAAGCTAACCGTATGCAATGCACACTGTAATTAGCAAGATGCATGCTTTGTTTTAATTACTTCAAACACTGGATCAAACTGCAAAAGATATTACCTGAATGATTGTAACATGTTCATTTTTCTTGTTGGAAGTTTTGGGTTGAAAAATAATATCTCATTGAAGAAACTGAAGATTGGAAAAGAAAATAAGGGCCACTTTTTTACTGTACATACTTACCAGAGGTAATACCACAGAAAATATTATGATAGCAACAGTTTTATTCATAGGATCTTATGAAAATGCTGTTTTCTACAAAATGAAGTATTATTAAGCATGTCAAATATGTAAATAGATTTCCATTAAAACACCTTCTTACACAGATTTAGTTTCTATTGGTAATAAGTATGTATCTGTACGACAGAAAACTGTAGTGTTTGGGGAGAGTCTTGCATGTGTGCATATATATGTGTGTGTGTGTACATACACTTTAGAAAAAATTCCTCGCTAGTGCAGAAATGAGGCACGAACTGCAGCTTTACAATTCAAATAAATAACAGCAATCATTGCATATAACCTTTTTGATAATGGCCACCAATTCCTTGGACAAATTGAATATGACCAATTAGATTCAAAAGACCACAATGTAATTAAATGAAATTTACATAAGAGCATCTCTGCTGCCATTTAAACTGCATGAGAATTAACGAATAAGGAGGCAGACAAAAGCTCGTCACATTGTAGATACTGTTTTTCCAGACCTATGCATTTAAAATAAGGTGAATGAATAAAATCCCCTGACTAATACAAATTCACCCTGTCTGCTTGGGAGAGAGAGGCACCAGAGGCTTGTCATATCTATTGTACATTAAGTGAAATATTTCATCACTTATTTCTGGGTAATCAAAAGAGCTTTAGCCTAAGTGTAAGTTTGCCTCATTTGTACCCTATCACTTTTATTCAAAGCAGTTCATCTTTATCTTCACTTTGTAATAGGAACAATACAAGAAAATGTAATTTATGCAGGAATGCAACATTTACGAAAGTTTTTAGTTCAATAAATTTAGTTTTCATGACACAATCTAAAAGGGATTTGCTATGTTGCATGCATGAAAAATGCATTGTTTAGTAATCATTCTGATATTATGTTGTTCGAAATGCAAAGCTTGATGTAACTGCTATTAAAATACATTCCAAAGAATATCCCAGGGGTCTCTCTTGTCATTTTGGATCAAGCTGGTGCATAAATTTCCAGCTGTAAAGAAATATTCTAAGTTAATCTTCTCAGGAAGTAGCTGAATTGTTCTCATGAGTCCTTCCAAGGCATATAAAGCCATAGTTTCAGAAATAACTTTTTCTAGCAAGATGTGTATTATATGTATTCAAACACATAATTCTACCTATAATTAAGTGAAACCATACTCACAAGTCCCAAGCCGTAGAGTATTTCAATATACGCTTCCGAGATCAGAATGGAATCCTGAAAACACTAGAAATCGAACTGAATGGATTCCTTCTCTTTGAATTTTTATGTAATTCAAAGTGTATGCAACCTAATTAAATATCCCAAAAGAAATCGCCTTTTATATACAAAACGGGGCTTTACCTAGCAAGACACACATCGTCCTGAAGTGAAGCAAGATCTCTACTGGCATAAATTTAGAATGTAAGTTCTATCTTAGTGTAATTTTACACAGTTGAAACTGCCAAGAATTATTTATAATCTCCCTGCTGCATTTTTTCTGTGGGATGACACAAATAGGAAAACCCCATTCATTTTAGCAGTGCTTCATCACCAGTGAAAAGTATCATGTGGCCAAGAATTTTCGCACTTGACAAAAATGTGATACCAATTTATATCACCAAATATCACAGTGATACTAAGGACCAGTAGGCTTAGGTTTTTCTCTGAAGACAAGGACTGAACCTGTTCTATGGAATCCTTCAAAGAACAGAAAAAAAGAAATGTGTCCCTAGAAACAGGACATTTGGTTTGAATCTGCAGTCCTTGTATAGGCTGAATATATTGGTTTTCTCAAATCCAGAACTATTCTATGGAAGCCTAATTCAAGGAATAAACTAGCTGTTACAAAAGATTGTTAGCATTCCTATTTTATCCCCTTTTAAAAAAAAGTTCTTTTAAGTTTTTTATTATTACTATTATTATCAAAACATTGTTATCCTTTCCTGAAAAGTAACAACCTTTCATGCATCTCATTTCTTCCTCCTCCACCCTGTAATCCTTTGTAGGCATATATATGCCTCTTTTCTCACAGATATTCCCTCTAGCATGGATTATTTCCCTTTAATCCTCACAAGCTGAGATGCTGCGCTTAGCAGTCTTACACAAGTTTGCATAGAAAGTCTCTGTTTAGTTGATGTGGATCACATGGCTGCCAGGCTAGTTGGACAGAATTCAAGCTGGATAAAAAGTATATATCGTGTAGCAGGGAAAAATGACTAAATTCACATTGTCATAGCAAATTAGGATTAAAGTAATTTCATTTATTATTGGTGTGATTATGTGAGACTCAGAACTCTACATTCAGGGTCAACCAAAAAAAAGATCCCAGATACAGTGAAGCACTAGATACACACAAATTTATGAACACTCTCCTATTGCTAATCCACCAAAATTATTACTCCTCCAGCTCACACTCACACAGCACCACACTTAGTAACCCCCTAGTAATTGCTTAATCCATTGATTGTCCTCTTGCTCTTCAACTCAAGCTTTTTTGTATCTGCACCCATGTGTCTCAGCCATCTGCCAAAGGTGAGCCCTGCAAGCACCCCCTCAGGAAGTTATACAGGCCACCTTTTGTACAAGGCTTGTCTTCAGGTGTAACTTCTAAACCTTTGACTCCAATATCTAGTGACACTTTTCTCACAGCTTGCAGGCTTTGCTGAATTTTTGCATATAAGCCTGGTTTTTCACTACTCACTTCCTTAACCTAGCCACACCAAAATGGTTGGAGATGACAGAGATACCAATCAGTCTTCAAACACAAGAAATTGTTTAGCACAAATTTGTCTATTTTGAGTGTCCCTTTGTGCCTCTGTCTAGTACCTATAAGCAGAAAAAAAAATCTAGGAAGGGGGACATGCAGAGAATTTACAGAGATGTACTTTGAGAATTATTACCTGGAAAGGTCTCCAAGGAAATTTGAGATACAACTCAGAATCAAGCTCATGAAATATGAAGAAAATACTGGCCAATTTGGTGCAAGTAAAGTTGATAAGGTCAATAATGAAGGATGGCTTCAATTACTTAGGCTAATTGACCACCTCATGACTGAGCCTAAACATCATATGTTCACGTGTACATACTCATGGAAAGATGGAGACATTGTCTCAATTATCTCAATAAAACAACAGGAGATTATTAAAAATATATATTAAAAAATAAAAAATAAACACTTTTAAATGGGAAAAAATGGCCATTGAGAGGAAAAGAGAATTTTAGAAGTCATAACTGCCTATGCCTTATTTTATTCAAATACATGCTAGACTGTCATTAAAAATAAGCAGTAGAAATTGAGTCATCACAAAAAGGACTGGTTGTAATTTATGAACCCTATTTCTTAACATATACAAACTCTTTTTTAAATCACATTTTACAACAAAATCATAATTGTAACAAGACACTCCTGTGTGCGAAATATGAAGTATTATTTCATACGTCAAGGCACCCATGGCACTTGTCTTTAACTGCACGCCAGGAAAGCAATAAGATTCCATTATTCACGTCCCACAGTGTCATGTTACTTATCCCACAGTGTCTTCAGGTTCATATTTTTTCCTGCATTCTCAGCATTTCACTGGCCACTCTGAATAAAAAGGAACAATGCAATGCAAGTGCTCAAAACTCCCGGTGGAAGAGTATTTTAGACCTCATCCTGAAAATAAGTGTTTTGCTGGGTTTTTTTGCCCATACTTTTTGCTGTTTTTTTTTTGCCCATAAACTTTTAAGAGTTGAAAGACTGAAAGTTTATGAAGACGTCTACAGTTTTTCCACTAACTACTTTCATTGTCATTTTTACTGTTTTTTAATTTTTTGTTTTTGTTGTGGGTTATTTGTTTGTTTGTTTGTTAGTTTGTTTTTGAATGATGGTATTCTGATCACTTGTGACAGTGTAGAGTGCCTTCAAGGATTTTTATCAGAATGTGCAATGATGTGCAGGTGAGAGAACTAAACTCATTCTGAAAGCGTAGTCTGAGGAGTACCACCAGACTGAGCACTGACATGCATCAGAAAGACTGGTCATATTCTGAAATTTCAATGTAAAGCATTGCATATAAATTTGGCATTGCTCATCTGAGTTCTCCAGATAATTTGTGGAGAGCAAATACAATTTGTTTAACTTGTAAAAACTTGCAGACCTACAGGGACAGAAGAAATAGCCATACAGGTATAAGTGGAAACAAAATGTGTTGCATGCAAACTAATTTAAAACTGGTAAATCTAGAGTGTTTTAAGTAGACAGTATTCATTTCACACAATTGCAAAGAGATTTGGAGCTAAGCAGTTCATTATATTATTTTTTGAAACTGAGTAGAACTTATTACATCTTTGCTCAGCTCTTTCCGGATATATGTACTTATTTTTTAATTACTTAGACTTTTTCTGTTCTTGAAAGTTATGTTAAAAATATCTATTGAATTTGTGGTTTTGATCTATTTCTGTGCAGTTATGGGTACACAGTACTGCTGTATTTAGAGCACAGTTGTTTTAGCTGAAAACAATATAAACTGTGAAGTTACTTCAGAAAGAACTTTTTAAGATGAAAATAATATCCTGGGATATCTGTTGAATGGAGTCAGAAGCAGGATAACACTTGGCTAAGAAATTAAGTTGTAAGGCTTGTTAAAGCAAACCTATGTATAGGAGCTTGGTTTGAAAAATTGCAAAAGCAAGAATATTAAGACAAATTATATACTTTTGAATAGCCCAAGGATCAAGTCACTGACCAACTGGGACATGGATAGGTGATGTAGTTGATCTTACAAATGTGGGAAGAAATATTCCAAGTAAATCATAGAGATAGTTTGTGTTTCACACTTTAGCAATCCAGAGAAAACATAAAATACAGCAGCAAGACACCAATACTATATCCTGATTCTTTACATCAGGAATATTTTACTTGCATGGGATAGACCCAAACTTCTGTATGTAAAGCTCTCTTTTTAAATGGTCAATAAATTATGGCTCATAAAAAAATGGTTACTTGGATAGACGTGAAATGCTATGTTTTAATAAATATGACTTAAATGTTCATTTTTTATTTTGCTTCTCTTCATATTTGATTCTGTCTTTAAAAATAAACAGATTATCATGTTATTAAGATTTCATCCAATGTTTAAAAGTAATTTAATAAAGAGATAATTTTGGATAAGATCCAAATTAATTTCTGTGTCTGTTGTATTTTAAAACCAATGAAGTGTAGTTCCAAAGGCCAAATCCTCTGAGCATTGATGGTTGTCCATAATGCTCAGGACTTCCTATGTCATAAAGAATAGTTTATAGAGAAACTTAGCATGTTCGTTTTAGCCAAATATACGTATCTCTGCATTTTACAACAAAACATATACAAATGTTAGTGTCTGAAAATGATGAAGTTGAGTTTTGCTAACAATACCAAGAATGCTATCTGCTTTAGGTGGTTCAAGATCTCTTGGTTACTCATGTAGCCAATGAGCAAGATGTTTTCAACTGATACCTGCATGTGAACCATATATAAGCAGAGATCCAAAGTCCCCAAACTCCAGTGCTGATCATCTGCTGATGGTGGTTGCAGCAGAATCCTTGGAACACAATCATGGAATCATAGAGTCATAAGTTTGTTTGGAAGGGACCTTAAAGGCCATCTAGTTCTTAACCCCTGCCTTGGGCAGGGATGTTTTTCATTAGACCAAGTTGCTCATAGCCTGATTTTCTGGCCTTGAACACTTCCATGGAAGGGACATCCACAACTTTTCTGGGTCTTCTGTTGGTGTCTCATCACCCTCATAGTAAAGAATTTCCTCCTAATAGAAAATCCAAACTTACCCTCTTTCAGTTTGAAGCCATTCTTTCTTGTCCTGTCATTACAGCCCTTGTAAAATGTCCCTCTCTGTCTCACTTACAGGTGCTTTATGTGCTGGGAGGTGCTCTAAACTCTCCCCAGAGCCTTTTTTCTCCAGGTTGAACAGTCACAACTTTCTCATGCTGTCTTCATAGGAGAGCTGCTCCAGCCTTCTGATCTTCATGGCTCTTTTCTGGACTAACTTTAACATGTCCACATCCTTTACTTGTGTGGTGTTCTGATCCGAAACAATTAAGAAACAGGATCTTTATTTTCCATGCTAGATACGTGTAAACTCTGTTTACTGAAATTTAATATCAGTCATAGTCTCGGAATAAATCTTCAGTAACAAGTAGACAAGAATTTTCAATGAACTATTATGTTATTTTTCTACAAAAACAGTAGGTTGTTAAAATTAAAGTTATTCATAGAATCTGTTTCCCAGTTTTGATAGGCTGCTTTCTCAGCTGAAAATCTTAGTGAGAGACATCTGTTCCATATTACTCAGAAATACAATAGCATACATAATGTAATCAATAATGAGTAGGGTACACATAATTTGTGGGAAATCATATTACTAATTTCCCTTATTCAATAGTCCATTGAATTTATTACCTCTGATTTGGAAAATTGATGTTTAGGATTGTGGCAGGGACTGGAGATCAGCCTTGTATGTTTCCATTTGTTATAATCACCAACAGAGTGCAATGGCTGTAGGCTCTGCATCTCTTACATATTTTTCTTTGTATTTGGCGTGATAAGAGTTTGGGTTTTTTAGAGAAATTAATAATATTTTTTGAAAAATCCCATTTTTTTTCAGACCTGAATTCTGAAGTACATGGGACAGAAAAGGTAGCAAAACAGATAATTAATCCTACCAGTCCCTCTAACTGTAATAAAGAAGAATATAGATCTGAAGATGTTGCTATGCAACTGCTTTCAAATGCATATAAATCTGCTAGTTGCTGTTCATTTTTATTTTGCAGCCAGTATTTTCCAAAGGAAAAAGTAAAAAATCTAAGCCTGGAATTGATAAGTGTAGCCCTACACTACTGCTACATTGACATTATACATATCAATTTGACATTTAATATTATGTACGTGCTCTTCAAAGCTTAGCAAGCTCTATGTTGAAATGGTTTCTCTGGTCAGAAGCTGCAGCCCCTTTCCATGCTGTGGCATTGACTTCTATGACTTTTGAGTGTAAAGCACAATAAATTTGTATTAATTTCACCACAGTAACCCTTTCCCAAAGTGTACTTAGGCAGGTTCACTCAGTGTCCCCAAGTAACTCTTTCAAATGCCCTTTATCATTGAAATGAAACTTTTTTATTATTTTTTTTTACTTAAGGGACTCCTCTGTCTCAGCCTGACCTGCCTAGTGAGTACAATAATACCCTTGAACTGTCTCTCATCCTGTTTCAGCCCATCTCTTTTCTTAATTTCCACAGCACAGTTGTATTGCCTGTGAATTCCCATTACTCTTCTTGGCTGAGATCTGTAGTTTCTCAGACACTGCATGGAGAGACATTGAGGAGGATAATACCAGATTTAGTGTCACTTAACTACTGGGAAAATTAAAGTATTGCTTTACTGCCAGCCCAGGGGACACCAGGAGACCTCCCTTACATCATGGGTGGAAGGAATTTTGGCTGCTGGCACTCAGGACCAGCTGGACAGCTGGTGCTGCTGAGGGAGGCACCTTCCCTGCTGTGACCCTGGAACCTGCTCCTGGCACCATGAGGTGACCATGGCCATGGCTGTCCCCAGCCCAGTGGGGACTTCACTTTAAAACTCTTCTGTCCCCTTCTAGTTCTCTTCCCTGTCTCTAAAACAATGCATTAATAATAACTCTGTAATCATATCCCTATACATACATATACACACACATAGATATATTTTTTCCTTCTTATTTCTAATTATACTATGGATTTTTCAGGACAAGAGTCTTGAGCCTGCCTGAGATAGTAATATTACCTAGCAAACACAGAAGCCTGTCAGAAAGACTTGCATGGTCAAGGGAGGTAACTGTGAAAGCTGATCAAGTGGGAAGGACTTTCCTGGTCTGTCTTAGTTCTTATGCTGTTGATGTCATGGTGGTGACTGAGAGTACCTTAAACTAGTAAATTAAATAACATTACTGGTTCCCATAATTTAGTCTTTTCCTCTTTATTTCTCTATAAAGAAAAATTATGTCTATGGTACAGTATCTTGGAATTTCTTTGGGTTTATATGTTCATAGAGAATTTTTATGGATGCAAGCTTGAGTGGTTTTTTTTATTAAAAGAAGTAAAATCACAGAAATTCACCTGATACTTGTGTCAGAGAATTTTGATGCTGTCAATAGCTTTTGAGCCTGCTCTTAGCTCCACCTGAGGGACCATGATAGATTTGTCCTCTGCAATAATGGACTTTAGTTTTTTTCCTCCTTTCCTCATTAGAAAGATTACTGATAACAGGTTTCATGAAAGGGCATTAGTAATCTTTTAAATTACTTTTAGACAGAAATATTTTAGATTTTAGATTACTGAGGCTTTTTAAACTAGACTTTTTTCCATAAGAAAATATGAATGGAGTGGTAAGACACATTTTTTACTTTAGTTTTGATAACTAGAAAATACATTGTACATATAAAAGCATTCTGAGTGATTCTAGTAAAAATTCCTCTGGATAAATTAATGTTGATTGTTGGTAGAAGAACTTCATTTTGATAGGAAACCCATTGAATAGACTAATTGTGGGGTAAACCCTCAGACCAAAAGACTACCTCATGGCTAGGAAAATCTGCATGGTTGTTTTATCAGTTAAGGAGTTAAAGATGTTCAAAGAAGTTAGACAATAAACAGTTAGTGAAGCTGTGAAGTATATGGTCCTTGTATTAAAATTCACATTGTCTTCCCACTTTTGCCATCTTTGTTAGCTGAGCAAAACAAAACAAGAAAAAATACCACAAAAAATCCCCAATTCTCCTCCCCACAAAAAAAGCCCTATCCAAAAAACCCCCAAATCCAATTCCCTTAGTGACGATGGCAGGAAATGCATATCTTAATACTAGTCCTTTTACTCTGCAGGAAAGTTCTGCTTATTGTAGACAGTCTTCCATCCACATAAAAACACTTTTTTTTCATTTCTTCACCTTTATTTTTAGTTTTCGTAAATATTGATCTCATATGTCACTATAACTTTGTGAAAAATAAGTTAAAATGAATCTTTTCCAGGTATTTCAAGAAGAGTCTCTTAGAAGAGAAGAAGCCATAGAGCCTGAACAAGTCCCATGTGGCCCAAAGCACCAAACACAGCTCTCTGATTCCAGGGCTCTGGGAAATTTTTAAGTTAGAGAGTATATGCTTCTTGTCTCTTTCTTACCCTCTCAATCCTCATCCAAAAGCAGCCCAAACCCTCAAGTGTATAGCCTAAGGGAGAGATTATTCTTATCATGTGTGCTGCAGCGATAGAAAAGGAACAGACTTTATCATTAAAGTGAACTTGGAGATATCACCTATGTTTTTGACACGCTTCCAGTAAAGTCAATGAGAAATGTTTCCTCTATCTATGGGAAGACTATTTCTTTGAATACACTCACAGGTTTTCAAGATGTGAACAGGTAGGTGAACAAGTTTTTTTGCATGATTATGTCCTGTCTGCTCTTCCTGTGGAAGTAATTTGTACAAGACAGAATATCTTCATGTCTTACAAAACTTTCACCCATTTCTTATCATCAGCAAAATACGAAAGGGAAAATACTTGTTCGCAATTTTAGCAGCTTCAAGTAATAATACCAAATAGAAAATTTTCTTCAAATTACCAGATAATGGCTCATCCTGGGAGCAATCCAAGATGTAGTCTTTAAGACTTTTTCATTCTTTCTTGAAAATAGCAATAATACCTTAATTTTATCATCAATATCAAGATATTCATAGTGTAACAGATTACATATCATTATTAAATTTTCAAATTATGCTCAATATTCCTATCTTTTTTTTTTTTTTGCTGAGCAACAGTGTCAGGTGGTTATTTTATCTTTGCTGTTAGGGAGGTTATACTTAAGAAAAGAATTGGTTTATATGATAACAAGTTACTGTTTGCTGGGCCAGGAGGTTTCTCCCTTCCTGTGTTTCTCTGATTCTTATACTCTGGTCCATAAAGACATTTCTCTGTCTGAATAGAGGTTTGGAATCTGTCCCTCAGCCAGGGTGTGCAAGAAGCTCCATATCTTAAAAAAGTCATCCCTGAGATATTGCCTAAGTCTGTATAAAGTCACATAGCACTAAAGCTGTGAATGTCCTCTGCTCCCTCAAAGGATATTAGGGCTTGTAAAACAAGGATTTATATGTAATGCCTTTGGAGTATTGTATGCAGAGCATAACAGCATCAGTTTTTCCTGTAAGTGAAAGTGATGACAAAGTCTCAGAGAAGAGGTAAATTTCTTTCTCCAACATCCATAAGCTCCTGCCTTTGATGTCTTTTCTGAACTGCTTACATTGGCTTCGATTGCAAATCCAGCTCATTATGTGCTTTGAGCTATTCACTTCAACAGAGCCTTTTGATTAACCAGAATCTAGGAGTGTGACTCTCCCTGGTATTCCCTAATTCATGGTAAGCATTAAGAACAACGTTGCTGCTGTAAATGGCAGTGGATCAGACAAAGCTTTTAGACAAAGCATCAGTTACCTACTACTGCAGGCCTTGTTTGAAATGCCTGGTGCTTGACAACATTCTGCCATGCAGCCTTGTGCCACACTGTAAAGGGAGTATCAGGATGGCTGCACAGATGTTCCTGCAACCCCTACAAAACCCAGGCCTTTACCACAGAGACAAATCCGCCTTAATGGATTCTATGCATAATAAATACAGACTTAATGATGAATATCTAAAATCACTTAGGGTGATAAAGCTATTTTTCATCCTCTGCATGTTGTAAAGGGAGAAAATTGAGAGACATATGCCTTTAAACTACAGAGGGAAAACTGCTAAGTTCCTGTGTGTGCAGAATGTTTTCATGGTTTGTTTGCTTTTATAAATATTTGCTAGCACCTGAAAATCTTTGAAGGTTTGGACATTGAAAGTCATTCTAAATAGATAAACCTTTTAGGATACAAACAAGGACATGGTGAATGTTGTTCGATTTTTCTATCATATTGTGTTATACTTGACTTGGAAGAATTTGGTCATCTAAACATTATTATAATGTGTGACAAAAGCTGGAAAATTTGAAAATTCTATTCTGGTGCAAATGCTGAAATTTTTATTGTGACTGTGAAATAGCTATATTAGTAATTGGATTAGAAATTGAAATATTTATATTTTAAAAGAAAAATATTATTTCAATATATTTAATTTAAGGAATATGATAGAAATAACAAATTATTTTAAAAATTCCAGATAATATTATGTTGTGACACAAAGTGTCATTTTATTTAATTATATTACTTTGACGTGATGTAATGCGCAGTTGATGTGGTTTAACCATTACAGTACATTAAATTATCATAAAATTTTGCACATTTCGACTTTATTGACATAAGAGTGTTTCGTAAGGTCAAAATAAAATATGTTAACACTAGCAGAATATGCTACTTCTGTTATTTCTTATACCTTTAAAAATTACTCACGTAAAAACCTTCAATTCCATCAAATCATCATTTTCTAACATGATCAGCAAAACCTTCTCTAGCAACAATAAAATACATGTGAGGACTGTTAGATTAATGAGCCTCATCTCCTTTGTCTTTATCCAAGCAATACACCTTTACAGCAGCTGAGGATCTGTCCTAACGTTCCCCTTCATCCTCGTCAGTTGATATTTTTGCTTTTATCATGATGTTGGGAAAGCTAGGCCAAACATCTGAACTTTACATTTTGGTTTTGCTCACTCTGGTCTCTGTCAGAGCGAATTTCTTATTCACAAGCCAGCTGCTGAGAAAGCTTCCTGACACTCTCATGGGTCTTTCTTTGATGTCTGACATTTCCAGTTCCCCAGAGGGATGCAGTTGTCATGAGAGGTCATGATCAGGGAGACTGGGAGCATCCATTAGGTTGCCAAAGCCAGTCATATGGTAGCCTTTGAAGAGCAGCACTGGAACACTGAGCCTCAATTGTATTCAGCTGGGAGCCAGCACTGAGAGCAGGGATGTGAGTGATGCACTTCTGATGGTCAGGTCTGCCAAGCATTTACAGGTTGTTGCACTCTGGAAAACATGAATATTTAGGAAGAGAACGTGAAGAAAAAATTAAGACCTGAAAGATCTGATTACACAATCAGTTCTAGGGAGCTAGTTGCTCTGCCAGGGTGCCCTTGGGAGATGAACTCTGGGGAGGGGAGCAGGGCTCACAGGGGTGGCTCACACGGGCTGTTTATCCAGGAGCTTCACCACGCAGGGCCTGTCCCACCCAGGCTGGAGCATGAAACATGCAGGACACCAGGGCAACCCCAGCCTCAGGAATCAGGGCTGGGCTGAGATGAAAGTGGGACATGGGTCCTGGGCTGGGCAGGGCAGGGCTGTGGAGCATTTCTGGGGGCTGGAATGTGGGCAGGATGGGGGGAGCCATGAGCAGAGCTGGGCAAGGTCAGCCAGGGCTCTTGGCGGCCTCCAGATGCTAAGAGTACAGAACTGTTACTGCAGTTAATTGTAAATCTTATTAATTGTAAATCTTTATCAGCTGACTAATGGAGAAGAAAATGAGGCTTGAAATCAATGATCAAACATTTTCCTGCGAACTATTCTGAGCAAATTTGACAAACATCAGTGACAATGTAAAGAGGGCTTTCATTAGTACCATGGAGATGTCCTTAACAGAGACACCCAAATATTCTAAGTGAAGTCCAAGTTTGGTCTTGGACCAAAGACCTTCATGCATTCTCCTCACAATTTTAATTGAAATACAAATTAAGACTATGCATGAGGCAGCTATAAACTGTCCATCAGGCCCTGAGAATGAGCTGTTGCTCAAAGACTACCTTCTGGAACTCACTGCTTCCAAAGAGAAGCTGGTAGTTTAACAAAATAAGGGTTCCTAGGATGTACAGGAGATGCCAATAAAGACATACAGAACTGGAATTTTCTTTCTAATAGTTTCATTAAAATATGAGAGACTGTATCCAAGAGTATTTCATACAATCTCTTAATGTGATACAAAATGAAAACAAGATTTCCAAGAAACCAGACTAAACTGGTTTCTAACTTCAGTTGATGGCAACTATTGACAAATTCATGTTCCATGAAAGTTAGCCTTTCTATACTTATTTCAAGCAAGGGTAATTGGGCTCCATGCAGAGTAAGACGAGGGAAGCTGGCAAGATTCCCCTCACAAAGCTGCCACCCAAGAGATGTGCTTTTACCTGTTTGGTGCAGAATAGCTGTTATCTCTGTGGAAACAAATACGTGTTCTATTCTTGTACAAGCAGGAGTTCTAGAAACTCATTTAAAGTTGTCCCTGTGTTTTAAAAGGGAAATATTGATCTATTTTAAACTTCCAAAATTAAGTTGACTTTAATGGCAGTGATTTTAGTGTCACATGGAAAAAAATTACTTTGAACAAGGTTTGAATACCTCTTTGTTGTCAATAATTTATGGTTCATAACTGAAATGTACTATTTAATGCTGAGAGTAAATATGGGATCTTTTTCAAGAAAAAAGAGCAAATTTGAGGAGAGAATGGTACACACTGTTAATATGATACAAAGAACTTAGACCCTGGGGAACTATTTTTCAACCCTAAAAATACCAACAGGGCAGTGTGATCTAAGAGTTGTAAAAGCAAAATAAATCTAAAAGCTTGGAACTGACTTTCTAGCGTTCAAGAATATAAATTACTGCAGCTTCTTGAGTTGACATTTATTTACCATTTTGCAGTATGAGAAGAGCCTCAAGATTAGAACAGAGAAAAATAAATTATGTTCCTGTTCCTTTGGCTACTGGGAGGATTGTATTTTAGAGATAGCTTTAAAGGTACATGGACACTTTTAAAGGCCAGTACCTCACTTAATGTAGCTTATTCATAAAGAAACTGTCATGGAATCACTCAGCCAGAACTAAAGAAATCGACCAATTTTGTTACCTACTAAATAATTACTTATTCCTGAGGAACATTTAGAAATATAAATAGTATGGAGATGATGTTGTCACTTTGGGGCTGATAAGAACTTCATATTAAATTCCAAAGTCCAGCGAAGGATTTAGCTAAGACATGCAGCACTTCCATATCTGAAGCAGCACTGCTTTAAATTAGGTGAGATTTTCCACAAATAGCACAGTAATGAAACAAAGATAATTTACTGTGTTCTGGCTAGACTGAGTTTCCCGTCTGCAAAGATTCATTGTAACTGTTTACAATGTTAATAGCCTTAAACATCTTTTATTAATACTGCTTTAGGTAGAATTTCTATATAATATTTAAGCAAGTGATCTGACTACGTAAATAACTGATCAAAAATAAGGGGGATGAGATGGTAATAAAATAAATAAGGTTCTTAAAAGGAGGGTTGCTGCATAGCTTTGAATTTATACTAAGCATTACAGTAATAAAACATTTATACCCAGGTTTCAGGCCTGTAAGAAATAACAGTTTTCATAACTGTTTCACTGATAGTGATTGACCCAAAATACACTGTTTATTTTATCTTGATACAAAATATATTTTGTTTCTTATAAGTCTTGCTGAATTTATTAATAGATGTTTTTTCTTTTCTGTCAAGTTCTTATAATTTAAATTTCCCTGAGAGAAGAAAGAGTGTGAGAGGAATATGTTAAAATTACCAAAGAAAGCATGGAGGTGGAAAATATTAATTAAGTGTTAGAGAACTGACATGTCATAAAATTAGTATGAAAAATGAGTAATACAAAAAAAAAGCACTGTGCAGCTTGAAGTAATTTCAACAGGGATCAGTGCCAGAAAATTCTAACTCCTAATAATAATGTAAGGAAGATTTAGATAAAAATGGTCTCTGAAACTGGGAACCACAGAATTTTTAAAATCTGTTATTCTACTACATGTTGAAGGCTGTGGTAATTGAAGACTAGTTTGCCACTGAGAAGTGTGGTGTTTTAATTTAATAGCTGCTTTTTCTGGGAAAGGCCAACCAGTCAGCAGTTGCAACTTCTTCCTCTTCATTGCATCAGAGGGAAGGGCCTTTCCATGCTGGAATGCAGGGACAGGCATGGTTGCTGAGTCTCAGATGACTCATTGTAGGAAAAGCCTTTTTCAATGCCTCTCCCAGGCATCCTCTGGGATGGTGATTGCCGTCACACAGAGACTCACTGAAATCACAAGTGTTTTCTGCAAGTCCAAATCTGTTTCTACTTAAAACAGTTTCCAAAACCATGTTTTATGTGACAAGCACAACTTACATCTCTCTGTAGCACATCTTAGCATATGAGCTTTGCAATGAACTAGGAAAGAGCACAATCACAGTTTTATTGTCTGTATGTCAGAAAATATCTTGATACTGTTCTTTACATTGCTGCCATACGTGATGCTTATTTTATAGGAGATATAAAGCATAATCAAAGAGAAGCACAAGGCGTCTCAGGCAGATGTCTCATTTTGTTGGTTGCTGAGTAGGGTTCTTGGGTGAGGCAGCTTCTTTAGTCACTCTGAAAGAGCAATTACCTTTGAGCTGCAGTCACTCAAGTGGGGCTGCAGTGCTAGATCACAGAGGCACTTTAGGAACAACAAGAAAAACTGCTGTGTCTGGAACAGGCTAAATGACCCTTCAGCCCAGAATCATGTCTTTGATAGGAGCCATCACAAGAAAAAGCTGATAAGAAAAGGCTTCATATAGAGTGGTGCTTGCCTTGATAAATGTCCTTGCTTTGAAGAAACTGTAGTGCAAGTATTTCCTGAGCTGAAAGCTGTTGCTGCATCTTTTGAATAACAGTCCTCAGCACACTTTTCATCCTGGATTTGTGTTACTGTCTTTGCAAGAATTTATACTTTTGACATGCACAGCACTTCATGACAATGCGTTCCACAGGTTTATGACCTGTGTGGAGAAGTATGCTTCCTTTGTTAATTTCAAACTTCAGCTTATTTAACAGGAGGGTATAAAGCATAACCACAGATCAATATTGCAGAGACATAGGGCCATAATAGAACCTCCTAAATACAAGTCATTAAAAATAAGATAGAAATCTAGAATATGATTGATTCTTGTCATTATAAATAATCTATTTTCTCCTAAATTAATATCCCTAAGAAAAACAGGATCCAAAAGTAAATTGAAGTGTGTTAAACACAAAATACTAGGTTAAATATCTTTCTTGAGTGTCCCTATTGACCTCTCACCTAAGCTAACAGAAAAATCTCTTAACAGGCAGCCCAGAAAGCTAAAATTCTTGTCATCACTGATACTGTCCAGCCTTATTTGTAGTTGTAGTAGTAGAAAAACTTAAGTGAGTTCTCTGAAGCTCTAGGGGTAATTGAGCTCTTTTCCTTAGCTTATTATTGGAGGCAAATGCTAATAAATCAATCCTATAAAGCACATTTCTCACCAAAGGTCTACCAAAGCCAAGGTTTGTGGTTGAGTACATAAATGTTCCTACTCATGTACTTGAGTGTGAACTCTGAGACTGCCTGAACATGTGTACTAGGAGTCTGGGCTGTTAAACATCAAGACCTTTTATCTTGTAAGAAGTAAAGAGGATGCAGCAACTGCTCTTTCAGGTGATAAATCATATTAGCTTGGACATTCTTCTGAAAACTGTAAGTTTACTGATTCAAGAAGGTTTGGTTTCTTTTTTTTTTTTTTTCAATTTGCTTAGAAAAAGATAATTTTCAAAAGCCTGTGTGAAGTTATTAGAACACGATGAAAGTGTCTCTGCTTATGGATAGAAAAAAACAACTCTTTACTGGTACTGAAGAAATAAGTGTGCTCCCTCTCCAGTCTGCTGCTCAGAATCTTGTTTCCTTTAGAGTTTTCTTTGACAAAAATTGTTTGCTTGAGCTGTGAGCCTGAGTTAATAGTTAGTGTCTATTGATATTTTAAGTACCTGCTTTTTCAACGCTATAAAAGGAACTGCATTGCAATCAAGCTGCTGCATTTTTCAGAGCTTTACAGAATGACATTTCTCACACCTTAGGCCTAAGCTTTCAAACTTGGATGTTCTAACTTTCCAATGGTAACAAAAGGAAGCTATAAAGCAAATCTTATAACAGAAGCACTAAGTTACACATTCCTTGGTGTCTGTTCACTCGGAATCTTCATAAACATCAACTCACTGATCTTAGTGTTTTGCAGTGGCTGGGGCAGCCCAACAGAGGACATTTACTGTCATCATTAATAAAGAATAGAAGAATAGATAGTTATGTTTGCATATTTATCACAAATGTGGTAATTTTCGAAGTGTAGCAATATTTATTAAAATATAGGTTTACCTTACCAACATTTTCTTTAATTTCATTAATTACCCCAGGCACTTCAGGAAAAACTGTATAGAAGTCCAAGTTTTTGAATTTTTGTGAGGTTCATATAAAGGCAAGTTGTAGTTGCCTCTATAAAAGGAGAGGGGAGGGAGAAAAGGTTTAAGGGAGTTTGCAAACAAAACCACTTCTTTCATAATCTCTTCCATGTTGGATCTTTGTTTGATCCCTAAACACCTAGCATGTACCATAACGTTATACAAACATATGCTACTTTAAGTGTAAATTACAACATTTATAAATTTAAAACTAAGGGGTTCTCCTGTTTAAAGACAATGTGATTTTCCTGTCACATGCTAAGTACATCTAACATACTGTCTGTGACACCTGAATATAGAGATATGAGAAGAAAGGTTTCCTTACAATTATCAAAAGAATCTGAAGCCTTAGTTGTTTTTTTAATACATCATTTTTATTAGTATTGTAGCTATTACTGTTTGTTTTTCCTTATCTCATTTCGGTTTTTCTAGTAAATTGTTATCTCAACCTTTAACATCTGCCTTTTTGTCCCTTTCTCACCAGAGGGGGCAGGGAAGCACCTATTTGGGGCATAATTTCCAGCTGGTTTTAATCAATTTTAAACTTAAATGTTTTCTATTTTTTCTTTTAAATGAAATTCTGTTCTAAAATATTGATGCTGATGTTAACTAAAAGAGAAAAAAGAATATGACTGCCAAAAGTCTAAACCCCTTATTTGAACAGGGTAATAAAAAGGTCTATTTTAATAATCCACTGGTACTGTTAATCATCAATTTAAAAATACATTTAATCTGCAAAGCATGCTGTAGTATGAGAGCTGGTGTTTGGAAGTTTGTACTAGTTAAATTCTTAATAATGCAACTTTTAATTATGAGGCTAACTAAGCAGTGGTAGAAATTAGGAACATAATGTATTCTCAGCCTTTAAATCAACACTGGATGATATTTAAAGAGATTCATCATGCCTTAAACAGAAATAAGATTAGTGTAGAAATTTTTCTGTTGTAAAAAAAGTTAGAATATATTGTTTTCCTTTCATTTTAACATATGTAATCTAAAAATAACAAGGTGTTTGTTTAATCTCAATTCTTAATTGCAGTACTCACAATGAGCTGCTGATCAGAAAGTCCAAGTTAGATTAGGATTTAATAAAATGCAAGTTAGAGCACTGCTTTCTGATTTTAGGATTCTACAATGGCAATGACAATGAAAATATTTTGATATAGTGAGGATCTTGTTCATTAAAGCTTCATTATTAACATCTTTACCTATTAATATGCAGCTATGTATAATTTTTTTTTTTAAGTTCCACGTTTCCATCCCCACAACATATATATAAGAAAGACAGTAATTTTTGGTTCTAGAGGATATGTCTGCTTTAAGGACTTAGTGAAATGAATTCAACTGATGGCCCAAATCTAGGATCACTTTTTGTGATCTCTCAATTATCAGAAGGAAACCGGGAACCAATGGCATAGGAATCTTAAATCCATAACATGTGACTCCAAGTACATGACACACAGATGCTGAATAGCTCTTGGCAAAGAATATTTTCTACTTTTGAAGAGTACAAGAGAATTCTTGACTTTTTCCTGACTTGACTCTGGACATCTTTTGTGACTGTGAAACAGGCAGCACTGGGAACCTTTCAAGAAGCATTTCCAATTCTTTGCCATTATCTGACATCAAGTAATAAGAGCAGATGGGAAGCTTTATGCACATTGGAAGCCAAGCAATTCAAAGCCTCTTACCTGGTTGTTCATTTGCTAATCAGTTCCTGCCCCCGTTGATCTACAAACATGCAGGCACAAATACAAAGATGCATTGCAAAGTGAGATTTTGGTCAAGACACTTTTCATCTTGACTATTCCTTATGAGAGACTTACACTTTTCCAGCTTTTGTTAAGAAAGACAAAACAATGTAATACTTACTACATTGATCGAAGATCTATTGTCACTAAAACAATATTAATAACCATATGAATTCTGATGCTTTTTTAATGATATAATTCAAGAATGTAAAGATGCAAATTTGTCAAATATTTAGCTTAAATGTACTTAAAATTGATAGTGATTTTGCCTTCCTTTTTCTTAGCACTTCATTATGCTTCTTATTGACAGCAAAACATGTAGTCCATACTAATAAAAAAAATTTGTTAACCCATTAGTTAAAATTCTACTGCTACTGTACTTTTCTCTAGGGAGGACACTATTCAAAAAAACCTGGAGTTATCTCATGTTAAGGAGATAATGCTACCCAATCTATCCACTTCAGTTCCCTCCCTCAATAAAAATGACAATATCATAATACATAACACTTGAGAACAGAAATTGAAATAATCACTTATAAATTTATCCACAGCTGACAGCTTTATTAATCTCTGTAGCTGTTGTCATTTGATAAAGAACAACATATGATAAAAAATCTGCAAATTACCTAATTAGGCATTCTGCAGCAGAAGCTCAGCTATTATAACAACCAGTAATCAGGTAGAAGACCAAAACAATAACATTTGTCTTGGAAGGGAACAGCTCTTTGAGAATCTTCCTCATTTATGATGATCTAGCTACAATCAAGGAAAGAATAATGATTCACAGTCAATAGCAATATTCTGGCATGTAGCTATTACTGCTAACAGATGAAGAAAAAGTCTTGTTTTTGACAGGAAATCCCTCTTTCAAAAATACCCTGGAGCACACTTGTTACTGCATGCACATAAATATACCCTAGAACCTGAGAGCAGTCTTCATCAGGAGAGCAGGACTCAGAGGGAGGAGATCAACAAGACTTTCTTCTTTCCTTTGTCCTTTGAAGGAGAAACCTAACTATTTTAGTAGAGATATCCAGTGGAAATCCTTTAATGCAATTCCTTCCAAACATTAATAATGCCTGAATCAATCATGTATTTTGTCAGATGGGGTTGGTTTCTATGAGGTCATTGGTAGTCATCTTATTATGACCTAATTGCCAAATGTTAGGACAAAATAGGACTTTGGTCTTTTGAGAAACTAATGAAAAATGTTTATTTCCTACAATTGACAGTAAATGGAACCTAGGCTAAGAAGTTAGCATTGCAAACACCTGATGTTATGTGTGGTACCTCCAGAATGTGTTATGCCTCTGTGTTTGCTGGTGGAATATATAATTTTATCTCATTGTCAGAGAGTCACAGATATTATGATCCTTCAATTAATAATTAAATACTGTGGGAATTAAATAAAATCACTACAAAGTTTTGAAACTTTTGTATATCTGCTTTTTTATGTTGGCTCTTACCTTTGTTTGCATAAATGGCCTCTCCTTTTCTTATTAAACTACCTTTATCTCAAAGAGTGAGCTTTTAAGTCTTATTTTCTTCTGTCCTCTTGAAGAAGGGGAGTGAGAGACAGAGAGGTTGGGATTTCTGGCAGACAGCCAATGTCAACCCATCATTGAATCAAAAGCTGTAAGAGGAGAGAGCAGTGGATATTTTCTGTCTGAACATCAGTCAGGCCTTTGAGATTGTCTTCCGTAAGATCTTCATAGAGAAGCTGTTCACATATGGGCTGCAGGAGCCGACAGGGAGGTGGATTAAAAACTGGCTTGGCCCCGAGGGTGGAGATGAGCAGCACAAAATCTAGATGGAGACCAGTGAGAAGCACTGCTCCCCAGGGATCAACACTGACCCCAATTCAGTTTAACATTCTTCATTACTGATCTGGATGGGGGGGCTGTGTACCCTTAAGCAAGTTTACTGGTGGCACTTAACTGGGAAGAGTGGCTGATTCACCAGAGAATTGTGCTACCATAGAAAAAGGACTGGAGAAATGGACTGACAGTAATGTCATGAAATTCAGCAAGGGAAAGTGCATAATCCTTCACCTGGGGAGTGGGTGACAAATGTTTGTTACGCCCAGTACATGTTGATAACTAGAAACTGGAAACATCTTGGTAGAGAAAGACTTGTGGACATATGGTTGAATATGAGCCAGAAGTGTACCCTTGCTGCAAAGAAAGATAATGGTATCCTGAGCTGCATGAGGAGAAATATTGCCAGCAGGCCAAGGGAAATGATTCTTTTCCTTTATTCAGAGCTGGTGAGGCCACACCCATTGTGTCCTGTCTGGGCTCCCCAGTACAAGAAAGATGTTGACATTCTGGGGATAGCCCTGAATGTCTAAGTCACAAAGCTGATGAGAGGACTAGGCCATCTCTCCTATGAGAAAGGCTGAGAGAGCTGGGACAGTTTTACCTAGAGCAGAGAAGGCTCAGGGGGATATATTTGTGTATTTTTGAAGGGAGGGTGTAAAGAAAGCAGAGCCAACCTCTTGTCAGTGGTGTCTGGTGATAGGATCAGAGGTGCTGAGCTCCTTCAATTCTATTCTATTCTATTCTGTTCTATTCTATTCTATTCTATTCTATTCTATTCTATTCTATTCTATTCTATTCTATTCTATTCTATTCTATTCT
>JAHLSL010000009.1:28153917-28179310 GCA_025920805.1 Petroica traversi
CTATTCTATTCTATTCTATTCTATTCTATTCTATTCTATTCTATTCTCTATTCTATTCTCTATTCTATTCTCTATTCTATTCTCTATTCTATTCTCTATTCATATCTATTCTATTCTGAAACACAAGAGGTTCAGATGTTCCATCTGAACATCATGAAACACATTTTCAATGTAACCATGCTTGTTTTTGAGCTGTTTGTTTGACTTCAGTGTGTGATTAAATAATTTCTTTCCCCATGTGTGTAATTGAAGAATTTATTACAGAACTGTTTGACAAGGGCCAGAGATCCACTTATTTATTTGTTTGGTTATATCAATTTTAAAAGTTCAAATGGTTAATCAATTAATGAGTATCTGGGTCTGGTTCATGTTTCAATACTCATTAGTCTTTCTTATGAGAAGTCCTTGGTTCTGTCTTTGTTCTCACTGATCTCATTAGATTCCTTTAAGCTTGAACATCTGGTTTAATAGGAGAGATGTGCTTTACGTTCTTTAACATAATTTTCAGACATAAGGCGTTTCTTCATTCTGCTTAAAATACATTGTTCACTGTTGAAATATGACAATGGTACAAAAGAACTGCCAGGACATGATGCTGTAATGACTCAATTCAAAGATTCTTTTTTCCAACACACAAAAATGTTTTAATTTTTGTGCAGTGTTCAGGAAAAATAATATATGCTGATATATTAGTATTCTATATTGAATTGTATTGTTATTTTCCTTCTTAATTGTAATGTTGTGAATATTTACATTTTTCCTTTTTAATTTTTGTTAGAGTTTTTGGCAGTTTCATCTATGCCAAAAGACAGTAAATTGGGATATTCATCAGTAGATTACTCTTTGAATATATGCAGACTTTAAAAAAATATTTTCTTATTTCTATAGTACATTTGCTGTAACTTTCTTCCCTGAAAGCGTCAATGATAAACATATCTCTTTTGATTTAAGTGCTAATCTGTGCATAATATTAAAGCTTATGATAACAAACTACATTCAAGTTATTTTTTCCAGGGCTCCCAGAGTATTCTCTGTTCATTTTGTGAAAAAATAACAGAGAGAAAATGATATTAATACCCCATACAAGTATTGACAAGAGACCACTTATGTTATTTATACAATAACTTGAGTATTTTAACTTTTCAAGCTTAGGCTACTAAATATGTGTACAGACATGAGTAATACCTTAGATTTAGGAACGCATACAAGAAAAATAGGTTATTTATCTGCTTATAATGGATTTTGGTAAGAGAAATGGATACAAAAATAATATTCATAAAATTCAGGAAAATATACCTGTCACAGGTACTGGGTTCCTCATTACTAACTCAGTTTGTACATGCTTAATGGAAAAGCAGGGAAGACCATAAACTACATTGCAAATACATGAGATCATGGTGTTGCTTTGGGAGAGGCATCTGAAACCACATTTTTTTTGGGATTTGGAAGTGTCCAAGGCTTTTAAAACATGCTTTTTAGCACAGAAGTATTTTGCACCTTTTGAATTTCTCTGGACAAAATTTTGTGGACTTATTTTTACTTACTCATCTAGATTTCTTTAGAACCGGAAAAAAACCCATTGTGTTCTCTCATAGTAGTCAAGCTTCAATTTGCTTCAATCTCCAAAGAAGAGCTCTACCTTGAAGATCTTTTGTGAGCTGTTGACTTTAAAGTTCTTCTGTTAACTGTTGACTTTCTTCAATTAGGAAATATGCCAGAGAAGCAAAGCCTACCATAACCATACAGACCTTGTATTTTCATTTGACCATGTATTTTCATTCAGCTACGCTGCTGTGCAATTTGAGAAATCCCTTTATCTTCTCTACTGATGCTAGTTTTTTCAGTCCAAAATAATGAAATGTTATGAGTAGAAAGATTGGGGAGGATTTTTGTTGTTTTTTTGGATGTTCTTTTTGAGTGTGCAAACAGCCTCTGGCAATATTAAATGTAAAACAAAAAAGATAAGATCTAAGCAAAACCAAAATCCTAAAATAGTATTTTCATATTTTTGAATAGTAAAATGAGTACAAATGACATTAGTAAAGCCTGCAAATGTGATCTTTAGTAACAATTATGTTACAGTTCAAAACATACGTATAATTTTTTAAAAAAATGAGATGATCAAGATATTATATAAGATTATCTTTTATTTTTCATTATTATTTTTAAATTTTTGATAATTCCATTTCTCCAAAGTTGTCTTTTTAAACACTTAATCTGAGAAAGTGTGTGCCTAAAGTAGTTATCCAATATAACAGAACAAATAAGAAATGTAAAATAAACTAGACATTCCTTTTGAAAGTGTTTGTTATTTGTTATTTATGCAGTGAAAATGAGTTTAGACATGAATTTCCAAAGACTACTATTATAGTGGCATATTGGTAATGTTTTGGAGTCAAAATGGGTAATCTTTTTTTTGTTTGTGTGTTCCTAAATCTGTTTCCACACTTGTTCATGCCTTTTTCTCTGATATAACTGCGTACCTCTATTTCAAGCTTAGTTTAGTTAAAATCTGAAATGTATTTGATGATTCATTGGCTTGCTGGACTTAAGACAACCCTGAAAATTGGCATGACCTGACCTTGTAATGTTCTATCTCGCTGCCCTGTCATAGCAATTTGAATGAGACCCTTATTTTAATAGCCATTTAAAGTGCTCCCAAATGCCAAACCTCGTCAGCTTGGCTGTGGCCTTTACAATTATGAGTGGAATTGCTTCCTTGTGCTGAGGAATGACTTTTACGCTATGCTGTAACCTGATATAGATTTTGCTGTATTTCCTTGCTTTTCAGAGCAAGAGTGAGAAAACACATATCACATCAATTATAACTTTATTCTTCTCCTATCCCTACCTCCTCCCTCTTGCACTTTATGGCTTGCTTGTTAGACTGTTGGTGTCTGGGCTTGTAGCAAAGTTAGATGTTCCAGAGTCTGCTTCTCCTTTTCTTGATCCCAGCACTAACATGGAGATCCTGTTTGTTCAGAAAGGTTTCATACCACAATGAACAGCAAACATTTCCTTTGCTTTTGTACGTATTGAGAGAAGACATTGGACATAAATTTTTATTCTGTTTCCTTCCTATCAACAAATTCTACCAAGAATTTTAGTTATAAGAAGGCTGAAAAGACTAAGACTGCCTCGAAGAAGTATATGTTCTATTAATATTCTTTCCAGTGTGTTTTTTCCCCAGATATATCCATTTTACTGGCCTCTGTGAGAAGAGGCTGAGGCGGCTCTCTTGCTGGGCACAGCCAATTCCACCTGGCTTCAACAAGCCCAGGGCAGGGCACAGCTGAGCTTACCAGCAATGCTAGTGGTGCCTCTGGGATAATGTATATAAGCAAAGGCAGAAAACACCACATGGGCAGAGGAAATAAAAACAGTGAGAAGAACAGAGGGAACAGAAAAGTCAAAGGAGAAGGCAGTACTCCATGGGAGGACAGTTTTCCTTGTGGCCTGTGGGTGACCTGCACCAGAGCATATTTATCCTGATACTTAGTCCAGCTATCTTTTTAATGAGAAAATACCAACATGAGCCAACCTAAAGTATTTTACTACTCACATATGTTTAATGGGCATGATTGAAAAAGAACAGGAATTTTGTGGTATCTGAAAGTAAAATATTGTAAAAAGTGAATAGTAAAAAGTCTGACAATTCCCAGTGCTCAGAATAACAAAAAAAAATGGTAGCTCTTGTTGTATCACGAAATCATTATCAGCTCTATGTGGCTGTTGTGTGAAGCTCCAGGAAGCTGGATCCCCTTCTGAAAATTCCAGGCATGCTGAGGCAGTGTCCACACAACAGGTCCTGTTTGTACTGGGGGAATTAGTTAATCAGCAGGAGTTGCCTTTTTCACAGAGTCAACCGAGCTGTGTAACTCAACTATCAGATTTTCTGAAGAAAACTTTCTTTAAAATTCTCCCACTCTTGTGTTAGAATTATTGCACCTTTGCATTACTGACCTTCTAGGTGCCCACATAATGTGTCCTCTGTCTTGGAAATAAGGCTGATTATTTATATGAGTTCTGAGTTAGGATAAGTAAGACTTTGACTTCTGCTGAAATAATGCACACATTTCAGTATTTCCTATTTCCCCACTCTACCATGATACTACACTGTTTATTTCTCTCCAGGCCACATTAGAATGAAATGTGCTGTCATCAGAAGCCATGAAGTGTGTCATAAAATGCCACATGTTGGCCCTACCATTAATAGATGAAACTCCAGGACTTCAGCAAGGTGTCCTTGCTCAGACCAGAGTTGGTGCCTTGAAACATTAAGAAAAATTGTCTCATAAAATATTAAATCAAAGGGAAAAACAATGACTTATAAATAAAATTCCAAATTCAAATTCACATAAAAGGGTTTCAGTAAGCCTCTCTGTAATACATCTGAACCCAAGGTCTTGAAAAATTCAAGAAATACAACTATAGGTAAGCAAACAGATAGTAGATTTTGGTTTCTACTGTAAAACTGATTTCAGCTCAGGGAGGTATGCAGAAGCAGAAATGTGAAAGCAAAGCTTAAGACTTCATAACAAGATAAGACAAAAGGTGGGAGATCTTGAAAGTATAAGGCTATTATTAAATTTCAGGCTAAGATTACAGTTGTGGATGTATGAATTAAAATAAGCTAAGTAAAAAAAATCTAAATAATGCAATTTAATTAAAATAGTTGATTATATTAAGGAATTATGTTAGCTAAAAACCTGGAAGTTTTTGAATAACTTATCACTGTTTTCAAAACAATTTAAAAAAAATCTGAAGTTGCAAAGCTTTTTCTGCAGAGATCCTGTGGGTATTGATGACAGAAGCCCTGTTTTCAATGGTTGTGACTTTCATGTGTGCCAAACCAAATTTAGTTCCGTTAACATAAAATTAAATTAAAGTAGATAATAAACCATGTGTAAAAGTGGATCTTGATGACAGGCTGTGATTGCTGGCTTACAAGCCAATGCTCAAAAGTTTATAGTAGCTGTAATTCTCCAGGAAGACTGGCGAGCTAACTGTTTAGGCTATTAACCTGCATGTATAAAGTGCAAGGGCTTCCGCAGAAGTCCTCTGCTAACACTTCAGGATTGTACATAGGTGGCAGGAGTTTACAAGTTGTACGGAAGAGATTATTTTTGAGAATGTTGGCATGGACCTTCTTGGCAACTGTCAGGGAGTAGGAAAGGAGCAGAAATGTGGTAGCAACAATTCATTTAATCCCAGGACTACTTTCTGAGGTAACATAATCCAATAAAATATGGTATGACTCCACTGTTGCCAGTCAAGAAGTTAATGCAAAGGTGCCACAAGAACATGGGGAAATACTTCTATTAATAAACTGAATTAAATATGATAATGAGAATGTCTCCTCTCCTTCTAACAGTATGATTTGCTGATCCCGATCCAAGGACAAACTTTAAAGAAACATACACCACGGGATTTCTACATAGAAATCAGCTGTATTTCATGATGCAGGATACTGTCAGAGATCACATTTTATACTCCTACTCTATAAAAATGGACACTCTAGACAAGTTAATGTTTGAATGATTAAAGACACTACTAAAGTAGCAAAGCATAGTCATATTTTAACAGTACTTCTCTTGACCTTTAGATGTAGAAAAAAGTTTTATTTAATGGAAAAAGTGAGTTTATTACCAGAAATGTTAACATTTTAGAGGGATGTCATCAATCTTGCTTTGAAATCAACCATCAAATATTTGTCTTGACACTTCTATAAATCGTTCTGTTAATGCAAGGGTTTACATTAGAAAAATACAATTAGAACAGTTTTTAAAAGTATGTCGTTTAAGTCCATCTTAAAAGTAATAAAACTATTAACATAATATTGCAGTTTTTTATTGTACAGTCCCTTGTAAAATTTGTTAAATTATAAGAGAAATATATGAACTACAATCACAAATATCAAACTTGATTAAAGTAGAAAGTTCATATTATGTAACCCAAATCTAGTAGGTTAAAAAATATGCATTTTAGGTGTCTTAGTTTCTATGGATTTATGTTATTTTCCCTGAATTTTTCTTATGTTTTTGTTACTGTAGAGTTCAGTTTGTTCCTGGGAAAACAGAAATTATTATTTTTTATTGATTTGTGTCTGCCTACAAGTGATGGGTGTTTGCATCTCTGTGTTTGACTTTAGATACAGAGAGATATGAAAAGAAAATATATTTTAATTAATTGACTGAACAACCCAAAAGTAGGGTTTCTTTTTGGTTCCTTCCGTAAGGTGAATCATGTTTTTCAGGAGAAAAATAACTTCTTTTTGATCTGTTTGAGTTGGTGCCAAATCACCAATCCTCACTTTACACTGCAGATGCATTATAAAAATGTTGCCAGTGACATGACTCAGTAGCAGGTGTTCACCTACAGGACTAAGGAGCCAATATCACTTTTACGAATATAGGCATGATTAAATTTTAAGCACTAATTTTATATCATAATGGAATAATTTTGTCCTGTTCTTGTCCCCCCCAGGTAAGATCACTCTCTACCAAAATCTTTGAAATAAATAATAAAAATAAAATACCCAAACCAAACCAAAACAAACAAAGACCCCAAAACCAAATGTAATAGCACCTGAAGTTTTATATTTTCCAACACTCATGACAAGGAGTCTGTTAACCTTTCCTAAAACTCAGCCAATACTTGCTGACTTTTTTTAGTTATTCATAGCTAGTAAAATTTCACCTGAGAAAAGTGAAAAAAAATCTATATTTCTCACGTGTATAGAACTATAAAAATCCACTCTGTAATTCAATAAGTATACATGAGAAGGGACTCCATTTTTTTATAGCACAGATTACAAGCCTGACTTTGTTCCTTTACCTAAGGATAAATTAACACTTCCCTAAAGACTAACTGAAATTAAGCACAACCCATGAGTTTGGCCTTCATTATCCACCCTTAACTTGTTCCAGGCTGAGTGTTTTCTGTCCCACCCCAGATATAAGTGGGATAAGTGTACCAATGGAAAAACACTGGCTGTTAATTTTCCAAAGAGTAAAATACTGCTCAGTTTCTTCAATACACATGGTGGTAGCCAGAACTGGGTGATCCTCCCTACAGGAGATGCTTTCACTGAAATGGCTTTGCTCCCTAACCTGGCCTGAATTAAGAGTGTCATCTTGGATATGTTTACTTCTGTGGTTGAGATGTGCATATATAGGAAATGGAAAAATTATTTGAGTAACTTAGAGAAATTTTTAAAAGCCCAACGCTTTAGAGTCTAAACCACGGTTTCTGATGTCAACTGAAATCCTGCTCTAGACATATATACACACACACAAATCCCCTCTGATTGCAGTCAGCTTTGAATGTGACCTTTACCCCACAGAGACAAATATTTCTCAATATATAAACTTCAGCAAGTTGAAAATACTTATAACATTTTCCCAGAAAGTATTTTCTATGAACTGTAATAATCAAAAGGCTTCCTCTGACTTGCTGTAATGTTTCCTCTGACTTGTATGTAATGAATTGTCCTAGCTCAAAACAAAAGTGAAATGTAACTGAATCATAAACTATATTAAACATGAATGATTTATTTTTTCCCTTGTGGTCTTAAAGCAGGGCCAATATCCTAAGATTGCTTTTATAGAGTATTATGACTTTATCTTCCTTTAAAGTAAGTAAAATGCTGATATCTTAGCTACGTTATATAAATGTAGAATGGTTTTTTTTTTTTTTTTGGGTTTTGGGGTTTTTTTGGGTTTTTTTTTTTTGTTTGTTTGTTTTGTTTGTTGGTGTCTATAAATTTGTTTCTTTAAATGCTACTGTTCAGGCTATATGAATATGTATTCCTGGCTAGCAGTTGTTGTCGTAGCATACTTGTATTAAAAAAATCAAAGCTATATGAAAGAGCTGAAATTTTTTTTCCTCTTGAAATGTCTGCATTTCTGAGCAACTCATAAATTTTAGACAAAAAGATTTAAAATTGAATCAGTTTTATTTTAACACCACCTTTTCCCCCTTCCTCCCCTGCTTCAATTCTAGTGAATTTGCACTTTCAGAACATATGCTTCTGAAACGGTGTACAGCTCCAAGTCCTACAAAAGTCAAAGCCAGTCTTGGCAGGTGATTTTAAATTCTCTCTGAATTTGATCACGTGTCAGTGCCAAAGTGAAGCCTTAACCCAAATAACAAACAGCAATGGCAGTAAGTGTTTCATTAAATTTACTTTAGTCACCTTGCTATTCTGTAGGAGGGCCACTTACCCATAGAATGGGTACATTTCAGTATGGAAGGGCAATACAAGATCTACTTTCCCACTATATCGTGGTGGAATATGGATGTTACAGTTCTGGCTGCCAGAAACTGTAGTCTCTTCAAAATAAGCAAGTGGTTAATACTGCAGTTGTTTTCATGGATCTATAATTTCCTTTGCTGATTAAGAAATGGCTCTAAAAAATGGCCAGTTCTACAGGCTATAAAGTCCTATCCAGTGAGCTGCCAAGTGTCTTACTCTGCTGCTGAATTCATTTTCATTTAGGTGCATTGAGCATGTCCTTGGCTGTGCTTGCTTCCACAAATTGCTTGGGAAAGTCTTTCTGAGTGATCAACAACTCTCCTTAATTTACCAGAAGTGTTTGGACACCCTGCTAATCTTATTTAACACACATTGAAAAGTTACTGACTTTTGTGAGTTGCTCAAGATTTCTCATTTGTATGTTATCCAACCTGTATTCTTTTATCTTGTTAAACACTACGTTTCAGTAACCAAACTTCTCAATTCTGGGGTCTTTACTATTTCTTATGTACACCTCTATTTTATTCTTCCTTTCCTGGTATCTTATGTTGCAATTTTTTATTGTCGGTCTCATATAAAATATTTTCCTGGTTTTCTTTTTAATTATTTTTTCCATGTCTTTATTCATTAAAAAAGGAATTTTTGTATTTTTTCCAGGTTCTGAGTTTTCTGTTTCCCCAGTTTTCTATTTCTATTACTTACTCCATTTTTTTTCTTTCTTCTGCTCTATATATTTATCACATCCTCTTTGCTGCTGACATACTCACAGACTATCCCACATTTGCTCATCTAGGCATGTTCTGATGAAGCTTATCTCTTTCTGCCACTCTCAGTGTAAAGACTCTTACCTTCCTGACGTTGCCTTCTTTTTTTTTGCACACATTCTGAGATTCAGTCCAGTAGCTCCTTACGTGCAAAGATAAGCTACAAAAATGTTACTAAAAAGTATTAAAAAAACAACAAAAAAAACTAAACCCAAAAGAACTCACTTTTTGGCAGATTTTGTACCATTTTCAACACTTAAAAAAAAGGACTAATTAGAGACAAATGAGAAATGCGATCTATCTTTATTAACCAATTGGACAGTTTTGTGGCACAAGTGAACTAACTAGATAATGGAAGTATGTTCCATGTCTTCCATGTGGAACTCAACAAAGTGAGAGAGATTGGGTTACTTGAGGGAATGAACAGCAAAGGTGGAGAGGACAAAAAAAACAAAAGAGGAGGGAAAAATTTGGCTGAAGTGGGAACAGGAATAGTAGAATGCCTTGCTTATGATAACAAAAAGGAGTTGGATATTAGGCCTCTTGTACTAACAATTATTTGTATAATTGTATATCTTTATCTTTTGAATATAGTATTGTATTAAACAACAGAATATGAAAAAGAGTGTAGCAGTTTGATGAGTTTGATGCAGCTATCAAAAATCCCCAAACTGGTCTTTGGGGTATTTCAAATATTACAAGGCATAATTTTCCAAGTATTTTTATCATATGTAAGGAAGAATTTCAGAAGGAGATAGAGATACCTTACCACACTGCTGTACACAAATCTGGTCAGCCAAGTTGATGAAAGACTAATTAAAGAGTAGAAGCAACAGATAGTTTGTCTGATGCAGCTGAAACCATCTCTCTTGTTAGAACATGCTTAAAGGGCTTGCTCTGCTAAATCCTAAGTGAAGGCTGAAATAAAACCTGATCACTCTTTTCCCATAAGAATTTTAAGGCCCATATATCTGGACAGTGTGAGGAGAGAGAAATAAAAGAGTCACACTCATATGAAAACAAATGACACATACTAATCAAAAATAAATACATGGTAGAAGTATTACTGTGTTGTATTTACCTCTGTAAAAAGGAGTAGTAAGGCTTAGAAGCAATTGATTTTAAGATGAAATTTGCTATATTTCTGCACAAGTTTTTTTGACATGATAGGAAACAGTATTTTCTGAGCTGTGATGTCCTGTTCAATTCAAATTCTCGTGGGTTGTGCAAGCTAATGCAATACCAATTCTTGACCCTAAAATTGTAGATTTATTTTTCTTACTGCAGATGAGAGCCATGACAGATTAACTCCAAGAGCTCATCCAGTTTGTATTGCAACCGCAGTGTTATCGAGGCAAAAACTGAAGGGTGAACTTTGAACGTGGTCTATTGTTCAAAGTGCATTATACCTTAAATATAATATTTGCTTGTTATAGGAAACAAGTAGAATATTTATGCTGGCCTGTAAAAGCAGCATGTTTTGACATTTACTCAAACCTCGCCTTTTCTAGAAAACTGTCAAGCGGGAAAAGTAACATGAAAACAGTTTAGTCTCAGAGTCATAAGAGTATTGGTTGATTTTTTCTGTCTCTACAGAGACATGAAATCCAAACATCCTCAGGAAATCCACTGATGGAAGCATCATGTGCCTCTAAAATCCATTGCTCAGGCATCTACTCTTATAGTTGCAGCCATATAAACAAAATGTTAATAGAATGAGATATTACTCTATATTAAAATATTTGAGGATAAACAGTTGTATAGCCTTAAACATTTAAATACCCTTAATTCTACTTAATAAATTCCAAAATTCTGAGAATTTTGGTAAATCATTGAAGAACCCCAAAAACTGCAAATGTAAAATAAAGATGCATAATTTTTTTCAGTGATTACAATGTCGTTTTGACAACGGAAAATTTGAAATAGAAATTACTAGTTAGCTGCACAATATACGACAGTTCTCAAATTTGAGAGATGCTGCTGGATATGATGAATCCCTCAATGAATGAAAATATAAGCTTAAAGAATATATGAATATTCATAATTACTGAAAAAATCAGAGCAATTACTCTTTTTGACTGTAAAATTCTAATTTTACAATAGAATTTGTTCTTTATTTGGTTTGAGTTGAAAATATTTCTGTTTGTAGTTCGGAAAATGGATATTTCTTCTTACAGTGAATTCTTAGAACATCATCAATAGGAATGGGATAATTATTTTTATAAAGGAAGGGAAACATATGTACCATTTCAAGGAGATATTTGATTGCACTTGCCACATCTTATCCACATATGGATGCTAAGGGAGGATCTATTTGGACCATTTTCACTGCCACCCTGCTCTAGGGGTAACACAATTAACATTCTATAAGCGAAATGTGCCAGTCCTTTTTTTTTTGAGATTCAGTATCAGGGAGTTGTGTGAAATCTTTCAGAATATTTCAATTGCAGACAAGTAAAAAATGTTTTAAACCATAGAAGCACTTCATAGAACATTAGGACATAGATTATTTTCACCATGTATTTGAGTAAAAAGAGTTTGTTAGGACTCTTTTGCATACTGAACTGTCTGCAATTCCTGTCTGGACATAATATTTCTTTTTTCAAAACCACTTACTATTTCTGTCTCTTTTGTGATCTTGTAGATTATGTCTTTGGCTAAGGTGACCTGATTTGCATCCTTCCTGTAAATTGCAGTCGAGCAGCAATACCTCAGAGGAGAATAGGGAAAGGCATTTTATCACTCCTGGAGTTGTGTATTATAAGGTCAAGGTTGGAGTGTGCCAAAGGGAAGAAGTATTTTCCACTTGCACGTTGTTTTCTTTGTGACTATGTAAAAGGACTACAGTCTCCAGAGATATAATTACAGCAATTTACACAGACACCAAATCTGTGCATGTGGGACTGGTACACTGGAGAATAAAGCTACAAAGAGAAGAAAGCAAACTTTGGGATTTTTTTCTGATTTCTCGACCCTTGTGGAGACACCTCCCATTCTCCAAGGTTGGGTAAGAAATTCAGGTCCTGTATACCTTTTAATTTTGTCAGCCATAACTGGAATTTGGAAGAATAGGCAGCCCTGTAGTTAGATATAATTTTTCAGGAAGTGCATTTATAACCAAAGCTTAAAACAGAGGTAAATATTTGATCTCTATCAAAAGACAGCAAAATAGAATTCACAGCCTTGAGCTGAAATGTGAATCTTTTGCTTATTGGTTTCCTAGAGCTTCCTAAATCTATGTAATTTAAAATAATAAGGAAGTTTTGTAAATCAATGCCATGACATTTTAGCAAGCTAAGAGATTTTTTTCTGTCTAAAATATTAAGTGAAGAAAACTTCATGGAGACATGTGACTTCCACATCTAAAGGCTTGTTAAATCAGAAAAGTGTACATTCACATCATAGTAATAAATGTACAACAAATTAAAAGAGAACATAGCTCATTAAAAAAGACACAGATGCCATTTAAATGCTTTAAACTATACTATGATTGCTGGACTTTTTGCAGCTTGAAGACAATTTGTTATCTACTGTATAATACCAAATTCTGAAATGACATATTAATTTCTGTACATCTCACCATGATAAAACAATCAGAACAAAGACTTCCAGCTAAGAAAAAACAAATCCTCTCAGTGGAGAGAAGATAAGGCCTTTTAAGCCATGATTAGTAATATCTTTAAGAGGCAAACAACATTACAAATTAGCTACCTTTGATATATATCCATCTCACATTTTAAAGAACTCATACTTGTTATTTACCATTTTAGTCTGCTGTTGAGAAATATAATTATGCAAAGAAATTGTATAATTAGCTACAACTATCCGCTCATTTAATGTTCTCAACAATAGCAAAACATATATTAGTGGAAAAAATAAGTTAGCTGTAAAGTTCCCACTGCTTGAAATATTAGCATTGACAAAACTGGCAATAAAAATTAGAACCATTCTATGCTTCTCAAAAGCTGGGCAGATTGCTTTTTTTTCAAAGGTGAGAAAGTTGTAACAGCTATCTAGTGCTAAAGTAATTAAAATAAATAAATAAATAAATAAATACCCCCCCCCACCACTGCTTAAGTTAAAATGGATCCTAAAAAATCATATGGAACGTGCACTCTGGATCTCTGAATTATAGTGTTCTGCCTGCATCAGCAGAGAGTACCAGTTGCAAGAAATGCTATAGACAATCACAGAAAAATGTGCTTAGAATGGCATTCTATTTGTATCATATTTAATTAGTCATTGGTTAATGCCCTGAGGTATAAAGGCTTGAATTCCAATTATTTTATCCTACTTAATATTCACGGTTGTGATTATTCTCCATCTTCATATCAAATTGAATTTTTCTAGTATTTTACTGAGTTAATATGCATCTTCAGCCATCTGCCTTGTGTTGACTATTAACTTTTGATAATGAATACCATAGCTGAATTATGCACATGATAACAAAGCACTTTCATTTATTGCTTTTAGAAATGGCTGTAGTTTGAATTAATATCCCCTTTTCTTAAATTAAGAAATTACACAGGTGAAACCAACCTTACTTTTCTACCTTATGAAGTTCCTTCTAATTATTTCGTAGCCATGTCTGAATGCTGTAAATTTTAATTTTTCTCCTACTTAAGTCTTCCCATCAGATAGCCTGTATTGCTATTTGTGTCTTACTTTTTTTGTGTCTGTCACATTTTTTTCTGAAATCCTAACATTAGAACTGATTTTTTTACAAGTGGATATTCGATGATTTATTCTGTGCTATTATACAATTTTGAAGATTAGATTTCCTCCCATCTTTGTGCTTCCTAGCTTTTTGTCTTTATCACTGGTAGGGGCTGATGAATCCTGCAGTCTGAAAGAACCAAGGTTGCTGCATTTCTCTCTTCCCAGATCCAGCCAGGAGTGATGCTGAGCATGTATTCCCAGTGACTGACATGCAGACACACATAGTACACTTGCACATGTTCAGCTGACTGGCCACACCGGCCAAGCCAGACAGAAAACACTCAGCACTCCCACAAGCATTCAACAACACTAAAAGCCTCATCCTGGTCCCCTCTCTAATTACAATAGAGGTTTATTAGCAGGAAATATATGTATGTACAACATGCACAACGATTACCGCTTCGGTGTTTCCCTGGACTCTTGCTCTTCTCAGTTGTCTCGCTCTCAGGTGCAAATGCTCATGTATAAATGAGTCCCAGCACATTCCCCAGGCCCCAGAGTCCTCAGCAGTTTTCCTGAACAAGCCCTGGTCTTGCTAGAGCTGAACTCCTGCTGCTCCTTGTGAGTGACACACTCACCCTCCTGGCTCCTTGGTCACTTCCCTGTGCTCTGGATATTTGCAAGTGGTCACACCCTGGTGCAGACATCCTGACATCTCCAGCTGCTGGCACAGGCCATGTGATGGGTGGTTTCACTCCAGCCCTGGCACTCAGACCTAAATACAAACAAGCACCAGCAGAAAGAGCTCTTCCAACTTTTCCAAAGGAAGTTTAATGAAGACATGTCAGATCACTGATCTACAGCAGGGCACAGATGGGTGTGCTGTTGAGGGCTAGTCTGTATTAACCTTTTATCTTTCTGAATTCCTGTGCTTGTTCATACCAAAACCATCTAGATCCCTGTCTTTCTCCACCTTTGGTTCATCCCACAATAAGTCCTGGACAAGTTCAAAATGCTTTTCCATGCCATCCCATACTGGGTGAAAGTGCCTTCCCCTGGCTCATGGGGTACTGATGGCCCATGGGGCTGAAGCTTTCCTGGGACAGTTCCAGGGAAAGGCAGGGAAGGTTTCTCTGCATGGGATATTTGGGTTCCAATGTACTGAGCTCTTCTAAGCGCATGCAAGTGGATTTGTAGATGGTGCAGGGTGTTTGGGTTCCCTCATTCTTCCCATTGAATGTGTGAAGATGAGCTTTAACTTGCATAACAAACTAATCACTACATCACATGGAGCTCTGCTTTCATGAAGCTGTCAGAAATGACACTGAAGTGTCTTTCTTAAGTTCTTTCCAGTATTTACAACGTGTCAGTAAGCATAAATAAGGTAATTAAATTCTGAAAATATGCCAGTCAGAAATGGAGTTACAAATACATGTAGATAGATTTAGAGACAGATTCAAAAATGCTCTAATAACCAAGACATCTGATAAGTCATCCACCAGATATATTTGTTTCTGAGGTGTATATTTTAGTTCAGTTTTATTTATATTAATGTGCATTAGTCATTTAAGTTTTAGTTCTGCTGCAAAATAGACATTTTACATCCAGATATTTAAAAAGAAGATACAGTTTCAGTAGGCTTCCTCTAAACTATCAGAGCAACAAAGTAACAGTACCAAGCAAGTTGTCCACATTTTATTTTGCATTAATATGATAGTAATTTTGGATGTAATTTCTTTTCAAAATTTTATATTTCTTTCAGGTAATTTTTCTATTTGTCATGTAATTTTTTTTTGTTTAAAAGCTTAAAAGTTTAAAAGCTATATCAAACATGTAAAGCTGTAATTGAATTTATTGCACAAGACTCCAGTGGTCCAGATCAGCTTCTTTAACTGGCAATCACTATATCCTTTGGTAACAAAAATTATGTCGGGAAGTTTGGAACCTCTGTAGGTACATGAAAATGAATGAAAACAGGCAAGGAATTTGTGAAAAAAATCTCCTTTGTTTATATCCTAAGCACACATAGGACAGATGCTTGTTGCATTTAATCTGCTGCAGGTATCAGCTCTCATACTGAGGAGCCCAGCTTTTTGGGGTTGATGGTTAGTGTTGTCATAGCTGACTACTTTTATAAAATGATGGGATTGTCAGAGTCTAAATTTAATTTTCCATGATCTTCGAACAGAATTGCTATAAGATTGTAAAAAGAAATAGAAAGCCCTATTCACAGGCTGTGAAAGTTTCATTTCTTTTGTGAAATTAGAGATTATTTTCTGGGGGGAAAAAAAACCAAAGTCAGTGTTAGCCTGAAATGTGGCTTTTCCTACAACATTTCTTTGAAGTACTTCCTGTATTTCATCAATTTATTATGTTCCAGTTTTACTCTTGATCATAACTTGTAGTTAAATTCATTAGCCTGAGAGGATTTCACTTAGAGATTGGTTTAAAAAATTGGGTTACCGCCTCGCAATATTATTTTTTATAATTATTTTTGCAGTCCAAAGGCTTGCACTTGCAATACAACCCAGTATTGGGTACAATGTCCACAGTAGGCATTTAATTTCTTATTTCTGTTCATTTATTTGTAGTCAATAGTTAGCTCTTTTCTTGACACATAAAATGAAATTTTAGTGTCAACAATCTTTATGTTGGTCATTCTTTAAAGACCATAGGACATTCCTCAGGCACTCTTCAGTAGAAAATTTCAGTTAGCAACATAAGGAAGAGTCTTCTGGATGGGCAACAACAGATTGTAATTTTCACTTTTAAATGCATTTTTTGAAAATGCTTTTTCCCTAGAATCTATTTATTATTATTAAAGAGATCTAGTCCTTGCTTGATTTCAGAACACAGGCATTTATCAACATTTTTATCAAGAGAAGCCGTCATATGTTCTCCTAAATCTCCTCCCTATTCCATGACAAATTTAGTTCCCTTAAAAAAAATTGTCAGTCTTGTATGGATCAAAATGAAGCGAAAGTATGACTTTTGTCTTGTTCTCGTCTGTCATGAGTTTTAGACAGGTGGTATTTTGCCTTTGTCATCACTTGCCACAAAATATACCTCAGAATGATTGTGTAACAGATGGTTTCATCAAAGCATGCGACTTACTTTTCTAGTCACTGGTACATAAGTTGTGATGGAGGGAGAAGGGCTCTGTACAAGAGTTTAAAATTCCTCAAACTGAAACCTTCAGATGTCATCCACATATGAAAAATGACTGAAACTAACCATGTGAACGAATTGATTAGCATGTTCAGTGACATGTTTTTGGATCTATATATTAATTTTCTTTGCCAAACATCTAAAAAGTAATATAGCAAAACAGACAACACACTAGAACATCCCAGATGATCCTTTGACTTCATAACATTATCTGTTGTGCTGTTAAAAGAGGTTTGTTTGCTCAGGCTTAGAAGATATTATTTTTACATTTCCTGTCAAAGCAAATAAGCTGGAAGAGATAAACTGTCTGAAGAGTACTCGAGTGTGCATCTCATCTTTTTCTTTGAAAGAGTTGTACATTCCAAGTGTGCTTGTTTCCTGTGCTCTGATTTGTCAGATGGTATTTATTCATTGTGAAAGACGAAAGAAATTAAATAAAAACTAGAAAGATATGCTAACCAATTAATTGGGATAATAAAGATGATGACCAGCAAAAACAAAGATTATTCTATGATGTTTATATTTATACTTTATTAATTTCATATTTTTCTAAATTATTTTTTACTGAGATCAGTGTTTTTAGAACTGAATTCCATGAAAGTGTTTGGTTGCTCTCACTAGGAGAAGAGTGAACCCTGAGCTGCTCAGAAAAATGTCTTTGTGGTAGATAATGATATTTTCTAAAATTTAATTTTGGAATTTGGCAGAGTCTAAAGAACAAAGGGAAAAGTGTTGTATAATACAAAATAAAGTGAAAAGTTGGGAGGAGGTGTTTTCAGCAGTTCAATAGGAAACACCTTAAGAAGGCACAAGGAATTGGAGGTCTACTTATATTCCAGTCAGGAACAGCTTTGTAGACCTATTTGAAAAGAGTGAGGCAATTGTTTAATAGGACTCTTACAAGAATAAGCAGAAATGGAGTGTCTGAAGAGCTAAAGTTTGGTCTGAGAGTGATGTCACAAGTGGGAGAGTGAAATAGCAAAAGCTTGAGAAAACAAAGAGAAATGAGGATTCAGTTATTAAGGGTTGAATAAGTATTAACTACAAGGAAAAAGACAGTAGAAAACAGACAAAAATTATGATGGAATGGAATTAAAAAATGCAATGAAAAAATGCAGAAGCACAGTTTTCCTAAGGTATGTGACAGGTAGACATCCTGAGATGTTTGGAGTAACACAGCTCAAGGAAGCAGTCTGCTTCCTGTCAGACTGTGCTGTGTAATGTGGCTGGAGAACACCTCAGGGGCAATGCACCAGCTTCTCTTCTGCCTCACGTGCCAGGCCATGACTGACATATGGAGCCCAGAGCAGGGAGGCAGCTGCAGCCCTCCCATGGCAGTGTGTGACACAGGAGTGCCATGACAGGAAAATGTGAAGCATGGATTTTTGGGTGAATTTAATGCTCCAAACCTGGGTTTGTGTGAACTATTTAATTGCTTGCTTGCTTGCTTGCTTGCTTGCTTGCTTGCTATCTATCTATCTATCTATCTATCTATCTCATAAAAGAAATTGAGAAAGATGTTAAAGGTCCTTATATGTGGAATTTAAGATAACCAGTAGGACGTCTTGAATAGCAATATATCAGATCTTTTCATAAGTCAGAGGAGCAGACAGTGTCTCTATTGCTTGACTTCTGGCACTGAACCTGGTGTAAAAGGCTGTGGTTGTTCCACTGCTGTGTTCTCCAGATGGGCGGCTAAAGCTGGACTGCCTGTTGGAACACTTGGTGCCTGGAGCTCTTGGGAGAGTGCTAGTTGACACAAGGGATCTAGAGGCTGTGCTAATGTTTAAGATAATTGTAGGGCTGTGCCTAGGCCTTGGAACTGTCTTGTCTTCTTGGGAAGGTCTCTGATCCCAAGTTCATTCCAAGCTAGGGCATGAACACTGCATCATGGTGCTACCATACATCAGCCTTAGAAGCCTGCCTAGCAATTCTGGCTGCAATATTAATGTGCTGCTAGTGATTTTTATATCTTTCTTTTCAAGTACACTTGACTTTATTTCACCCGGAATTGTAACTGCAAGGATTTTCAGGGAAGATAGACATTGTCAGGGAAGAAAATGATGTTGAGCCTCAAGGGAGCTCAATGGAACTGAGACACGGTGTGGGAAGGATCTGACCAGACTAGAGGGAGCAGTCAGTCCAAGAGAAAGTGTTCTGAGAGCCGAGGCTGTCATTTTATTAATACCTCTGAGAAACCAAACCAATGCTTCATATCTTAGCAGTTTTGCTCTGACAACTCTTTTCTTGGCTCAGAAAGGCTGGTGCTACTGAAAATCCCTAGCATTAAACTAAATCTGCTCCTGCTTTGCAAGTGAAAAATATGAAAAACACAGAGCATATTGAAATACAAATGCTTTTTCAAAGATGTGTTCTGAGCTCCTTTAAAAGCAGGGAATTTTACCCAGCAGCAAGTGTTGAGGGGTTTGAGATACCCCTTGCTAGGTAAGCACAGCTGGTGAAGAGGGGAGAGGCTGCAGCTACTGTGTGGCTGCCATGGGCAGGGCCAGCCCCTGGCACTGGAAACACTCCCAGCTGTGGCTCCTGGCTGGCCCTGACTGCGCTCCATCTCTGCCACCCTCAGGCATGTGCCCTGATGTGGGCTGGCATCCTGCACGTGCCCACACCAGGGCTGGGGCTGTCCCTGTGCCTTGGCTCCCCAGCTCTGGGCTGGATGGGCAGTGCCAGGCTGAAGCTTTGGGAGCCTGCAAATGTGGGCAGCTGCCTTCCCTGTCCTGAGGCTGCCTATTGTGACGGTGAGCTGCCCCAGCAGCTTTGCCAAGCACCAATTCACACTGCAGGGAGCCCCATAGCAGCAGCTTTGGTGAGAGAAAGCCACATGCTGCACTGCCCACAGGAAGCTGTCCCGGACTGACTGGGTGAATAGTTCCTTCTTTTTTCCTTTTCGTGGCCAGAAAGGCACTTTTCAGAATTAAATTTTAGATTTTAAAAGTCTCTTGGGAGAAATAATCTGTAATAACATCTGATCCAGGGATTTTTTTTCTCTCTCCCAATATTGCTAGAGTTTAAATTTCTTCAAGCAAAAGCAAAGCAAACAGTGAGGGAAGACCTTCATGGAAGTATGACCTGCATAAGTACATATAACCAATTCTGGTGCCTGAAAGCTGAAAAAGTTCCTGGAATCTGAGCTACTTTTATCACAATTCCAAGAATGTGACTTTTTAGTGTTTTTCCATTGAGTTAATGTGGTATTTTCCCTTTCTTATTGAATAAACATAAGAAGATTTAACATGATTAACTTGGTTACTCATAATTGAAATGTTTTCTGTTATCCTCCATAAGGAAAGTATGTAAATTTAGCCAGGGAATGGGAATGTTCTGGTCATGTTGAAATAGATACCATATCTATTTCCACTGTTTTTTTTTGTGAGTTTACTTCTATATTGATTGTATGAGAAATGTTCTTTAGGAATTATATTATAATAAAATTTTGCTAGATTTTTTTTTAACTTTCTCTTCTTGATTTTGTTCCCTTAATCAGGTTTAATAAACCTGAACTATTTGACTTCTATGTCTAATGAGTCTGTGGTGTTTCTGAGGCTAACACGTGGCTTGTGAAATGACTGTCATTTTCTAATGGTTCTTCATGTCTAATGGCATCTATAGTCAGAGGACTCTGGGCTTAATCACTGTTTTAAATTAAAATATTAGTAACTGTAATAACAAAATCATATTTTATTAAGCAATAACATTCTGTTTACGTAAAGGTTTATTTCTTTATTTATCTTTTATTCCTTTGTTGAGGTGGCTTTTTCAGTGGTATGAATGGTGCACGATAGGTTTTTGGATCTTCAAAAAGACTTTCAAAAAACACTTCTAAATACAAGTAAATCAGGTACTTCAGTCATTTACCAGGCTGCATTTTTCTTTGAGACTTGGAGAAGGAATACCAAATTTTTGCTTAACTCTCTCCTGTAGCTGCATTTTCAAACTACTTGTAAAACAAAGGATTTAATTCCTTGCAGGAGAGGCTGCCTAAGGAAAAATAGCTAGAAAAGAACATATGTTCTTTAGCCGAAATGCTTCCCAGCCTTTGGGTGTGTTCATGTCAAAGTAATTCATTAACTTCGTGTGATTTTTTTTTTTGTTTGCTAACTTTTCAGCTGATCTTTCTTTCAAGTTCTTGTTAGTTTCTCTTTGAATCTATGTACAAATCTTGCACTTAGCATAGGTTTTGGCTCACTGTTGTACGGTTCTGATAACAATTCAGTGACTAGCCATTTACTTTGGTTTGAATTTGACTCCTGCTGTCCTCATAGGATGTCCTATAATTCTTTTGCTGGGAGAGACAAGGAATTTTTGATCCCTATCCACTTTCTTTATGGCACTCCTGATTTTGTAGACCTTGTGTAAGCCACCTCTTGCCCATGTTGATGGGGCTCAGCCTCACCCATTTTCCCTATGGAATTGTCTGCTCATATGGATGTTTTGATAATCCTTTATGGCTTTATCTCTGTTCTAAAATAACGCCACTCTGTTTCTTACTTCCTTATTCATACTTTCAGAGTTTTGTTGCCAGTTAATACACAGTTAATGTTTTTATTATGTAGGTTTTCCATCCTTCAAACTTTTTGATTTTATCAGCCTTGATTTATGTGAGAAAGCAGGTGACAACAATGAAAATGTGATGGTTTAAAAGGCTGTGTCAAGGATACTCACACTGAATGATTTCTATGGAGCATTTTATTTCCCAGTTGAAAGGGATGATAGCAGATAAAGAAGCATATTTTTTCATTAGAATTAATGTATTTGAGGGGCAATGAATACAGGGACTGGAATACAAGCCTAAATGCTTAGATGGTATACATGATGTGGACGATGGTGTAGAAAAAGGGAAGATCAGAGCTGAAGGAGAAGATGGCTCTTCACTTTCAGAAGTGGTTACTGTTCTAGAAGAACTCTGCCCCTTCAGACAGAAAAAAAAAAATGCAGTGATGGTAAGCATTCAATTTAATAGATGAAGAAGCCGGCAAAAAAATAACATGTCCTCAAGCTGACAGTCCTGATTATTCTGCTCTTCTCTACATCCTACACATTGTATTTACAGGCAGTGTTATTAAGCTGTGTTCATTTCTCTAGTCTTTGCAAACATCCCCCACTTCTGCATGAAATCCTACTATAAAAAGTGATTTTCCATCTATTGACCTAATAACTTCCACTTTCTTCACAAACATCTTGAGAATGACTGCATACTCTCTGGGAGGAGCAGGTCAGAATGCACACAAAATTCAGCGTGGGAGCTATACCACAGATATGTGCAACAGTATAATGATATTTTGTATTTGTTCATAGAATTACAGCATGACAGAATGGTTGTTGTTGGCAGGGACCTCTGGAGGTGTTCCTGTTCAGCTGTCCTGCTTGAACAGAATGAGCCAGAAATACTTGACTAGGACCATGCCCAGATATTTTTAGTATCTCCATGAATGAACTCTGCAGTATCTCAGGGCAGCCTGTGCCAGTGATTATCACCTTCTTAGTGAAAAAAATGTTTCCTATTGTTCAGAGGAAACCTCCTGTGTTTCAGTTTGTGCCCATTGCCTGTGATCTTGTTGCTGGGCACCTCTGGCAAGTGCTCTATCTTCTTTCCACTTTCTCTTCAAGTACATATATAAGTTGATAAGGTCCTCTCTGAATATTTTTTCCTTGGCTAAACAAAGAAAGGGTGCTCCAATCCTTTCACCATCCTTGTGGCCTTGGACTCTTTCCATTATGTCTCTCTTGTACTGGGGAGCCCAGAACTGAACACAATACTCCAGGTGTGGCCTCATCAGCAGTGCACAGAGGGGTGGAATGTCCTCTCAGTCTGCTGAAATGCTCCTCCTCATGAATCTCAGGGTACTGTTGGCTTCCTTTGTAGCATGTTTCTGGCTCATGTTCAACCACATGTTCACCAGGATCCCGAGGTCCTTCTCTGCCAAGATATTTCCAGTTTACTGGCCACCAGTACATATTAGTGCATGGGTTTGTTCCTCTCTGGTGATTTCCCTTTGTTTAACTCCAGCAGTTTCCTGTTAGCCCACATCTCCAGCCCATTCAGGTCCCTCTGTATGGCAACAAAATCCTCTGGTGAATCACCACTCTTCGTGGTTTTGTGCCATTAATAAACTTTCTTAGGGCACCCTGTCCCAGCATCCAGATCATTAATGAAGGTGCTAAACTGGACAGGGCCTTCTATTGACCCAAAGGACATTGACAGTTATTGGTCCCCGACTGGATTTTGTGCTGTTTATCACCCCACTCTGGGTCTGGTGCTGTGACCTGTGGCCCATTCAGGCAATTTTCAAACCAAATTGCTGTCTGCTGGTTCAGCCCATTCTTCAAAAGATTCTGTCTGAGGATCTTCCAGGACACTGTCCAAAGTCCTAGTGAAGTCAAGGTAGACAGTATCCGTTGCTCTCTTCTCATCTACTGAGCCAATCCTTTTGTCATAGACGTTTATGAAGGTGGGTGAGGTTTACTTCCCATTGATGAATGCATGCTAGCTCCTGCTAATGATGTTTTTGTCCTTCATGTGCCTGAAATTTTCTTTATTTCTGATCTTCCTCACCAGTTCTATCTCAGCATTTGCAAAGAGCTCCTCTCACTGGCCTTGTTCTCATTGAGATGACACAGGCTGCCAGTCACCCTCCTGGTCACTCCAGCTGCCCAAAACCCTGTTGCCTGGCTGGGGCAGAAGAACAGACATGGCTGGTGAGGCTCCAGCCCTGATGGATCCCCTGTCTGTGCAGATGCCAAGTCCCAGGGAGCTGTTGGCCTTTACTGACCAGGACACAACTCTACAAAATCTACAAGAATTTCTGGAGGGGATTTTGCTGCAATGGCTTGAGACGAAAACTTTATCATTAGTTTTTATTCTTTTCACTACTTGCTTCTCAAACTGTTGCTTGGCCTTCATAGCACAACATTGTACATCTACACTGTCAAAATTTATTGGGCTTTTCATTTTCTTTATGTCTCTACAACATTTAAAAAAATGCTTTTTGGTTTCTAGTACTATCTTTTGCTTTGCTGAATAGACATCCTAGCTTTATCTTTTCCTTTTCCAAATCTTTTTTAGCAGATGATATGCACTCTTTTTGTGTTTGCTGTACGGTATCCTTCAGAAACTTTCATGCTGCTGGGAAGGGTTTAATTCTCTTATGTATGTCTTCTGGCTGCAGACAAGGCTTTCTCTCTGCTGTGAAGTAAAACACAGTGGTACTACATTGTTTGGTCTTTGTTGGGCCTGTTGTGATGTTGAAAGTACATATATATTCATGTCAGGTTTGGACAGTGGTACTGCTATAAGCTTTGCCCTGCAAGACTTTTACTACATTTTGTACATAACTCACTGACAAAATTATTTCAGTTGTTTTTTGTAGTTCTTTGGGGAAATATCACACTAGTTTGAATCCCCTTAGGGTGAAAAGTAACTCAATTTAACAACTGCAGAGTGTGGATGAACTTTCTAACAATCAAACTGTTGTATAAAGATGTGTAGCAATTCCCTCCCTATAAAATGAAAGGAATGATCTTTATTGCATTCTTAAAAAAAAGAACAACAGCAACAAAAAAAAGCGAACATTTCTTTCAAGAAAGGATTGTGATGTAGTGTACCTGGGAAAAAGATACTTTCGTGAAGACCTAACCCAGTATCTAAAGTGGGAAAGGTTACACCATTTCTATGCACTTGTGTGTTCATTGTTTCCTCACATTGTTTGCTCTAAATGGCTTCTTGCTAGTTGCACTAGCCATCAGCTACTTCAAATAACCCCAGAGATAACCATTTAAGTAACCAACAGCTACTTCAAATAGCCATTCCCACTCTTCTCAGGACACTGAACATGGATTTTAGACAGGCATTGAGCTCTGGGTTCTGGATTAATTGATGAAACACAGACACCTAAAAATCAGGCATTTTTTTAAAATGAATTTTAAAAGTTAGACTGTTTAGTTTTAAACTCATCTATAGCCAAGAGTAATTGAAAGATATTGTTATTCCCCAGGCAAACATTATTCAACTCCACTAAGAACATTTTAAACAAGTTTTCACACTCTGATGTTTGATTTATGCAATGTGACTGCTATACCATTTGAATCAGAATGATGACAGTAAGTATTGTTTACCTTTACCTTCCTGAATGTTGTGATGTATTTGGCATTGCTAATGCACCAATTAAATAAAAAAATGAGTTTCTAGGATCTCAGAAAGTCATACCATAGACCATATAAACTGGCTGTCATCTCCTGTAAAAGATGCAGTCATAATATTTCAGGGAAATCTAGGTCATCAAAAACACAGGGAAGGCTTAGGCTGGACATTAGGAAATATTTCTTTACTGAGAGGGTGATAAAGCACTGGAACAGACTTTCTAGGCCGGTGGTTGATGCCCCAAGCCTGTCATTTGGACAATGCCCTTAACAGGCTTTACATTTTCAGCCCTGAATGATCAAGCATTTGGACTAGATGATCATTGTAGGTCCTTTTCAAGTGAAATATTCTATTCTATTCTATTCTATTCTATTCTATTCTATTCTATTC